>JAAMXY010000538.1:0-16869 GCA_019677205.1 Pinguiococcus pyrenoidosus | reverse complement strand
CATGTCCTTCACGATCTGATACGGAACGCGACATGCATCCAAGTTAGCGCCGGTGGAGCTGCTGGTGTCCTCATCGTCTCTTTCCCAAGCGCGCGCCCGCCCTTCGCTTCTCCGCATCCGCAACAATACTTTCCACCATCCACAGCGCCTCTCGTCGACTCGCCGTTTGCACCACTCAGATCCCATCGCGCGTACCCAGTTTCCCTCGCCCTGTTCGAAAGGACCCAACAGGTCCTTCAAGCTGCCGGTGCTGAACGCCCGGAACTGCAGCGCCGAGGAGCGCACGACAAGGCGTCGAAGCATCATGGGAACGACGTCGAGATGTGACACAGAATGGCGCCAAATGAGCGCCCAAAGTGCTCTCCAAGTGATCTTCGCGCGGCACCCTTGCCCGGAGTTGTTGACCCATGTTTAAATTTTGCTACCCTGTTCATATCTTTATTTCCGTGTTTTACACGCAAACAAACACAAAATTTTGTTATATTGAAAATAATTTCAATATTACATAATTTCAGAATGAATATCATAATGACAATGACTAGAGTATCAAAAACTGCATTGATCCATCTGTCCCACCCAATCAGCTCCATCCTCTCGTTCATTCCGTCCGTCCCGCGCGCGGCAGCCCCTGGTCATGCGGGCGCATCATGCTGCTCTTTCAATCCGTCCCTTTCCTTTCTCCGCCCCGAGGAGCTGCAAGAAGCCTGGCCTTCGCAGCTGCGTCGGCCGCTGCGGGTGGCGGCCCCGACATCGGAGCTGACTTGTTGATACCCTGTGCACTCGATTTTGGACAGTAGCGCTCGAATGGGCCCCATGGCGCGCTCCTGGCGCCGTTGTGGATGAGTCGTGGCGACGCAAGCGGCGGTCGGAAAAGGCGTTCTGGAACAGGCGTCCGCAGCTGTCTGTGAAGGACAGCGCCTGCTGGAGATGGAGCCGTCCGAGAGTGGTCCACATGCGTCGCGCGGAGGTGATGAAGGAGACGACTCCTTGGACTTCGACTCGCTCCATTCGGGAGACTTCTTCGACGCCATCCGAAGCTCTCCTCGCTCTCCTCGCTCGGGAGCGCCAGACGGCTCTTTGCGCCGCGGTGCGTCTGCAGATCTCAGGGGACTGTCTGACACGCTGGATGGAGACAGTCTGCCGGAAAAACCCTTTGGGTTTCGTGCGGAATCTTCTCAGAGCTTCATGACGGACGACCTGCTGCTCTTCGAGGACTATCTGGATGTCCTTCCGGACTCTGCCGAAGCTGGCGCCGATGCTGAAGTCGACGTCGACGATGGAGAAGGAGCTGGCGAAGAGGGCAACGAGAATTCCGACTTGGATCTCGAGAAGGTGACCCACGAAGATGTGGAGAAGCTTCGGGACTTCAGCGAAGAGCTTGGAAGCAGCTACTACAAGGACTACAAGAATTGGCGGATGGGAGGAGCGCGCGGGGCGAAAGGCGAGGCCCAGGACGCGCTCCAAGAGCACCAGTCGCGAGATGGAGACACCGAAGCAGAGTCGGAGTTGGTACGCATCGCCACGAGAGCTTGCATGACGCTGTGCTGCACAGGATCCTGAGAATGACCCGCAGGTGATCAACACGCTGGAGGACGAGTGGGCCAGCTTGTACATGATCCCTGGCCTCGACGACGTGCTCCACAAGGAGCGGACCCTCGAGGAGAAGGATGATCAGGGACTCGCGCCCCTGCGATCCAAGGTCAAGCGCACGCGGGTCGTGTACGAAGAATCGCCACAAGACGACGCTGCGCACGACGACGAAGAGGACGCCAGCCTCCAGGAGAAGCTTCGGCACAAAGCCAGGAAGCGCGAGCCGAAGAACCTTGCGAATGCTGAGGTCTGTAGTGTGGCAGCTTGGAGCTCAAGGTCTGCGCATGGGGTCTCACCGGTACCTGGCCTCCGCTCTCCCAGCAGGTGTCAGATGGTCCGACGGCCAAGCAGGAAGTGGACCGCAGCGGTGAGGAGGAGGTATCCCTCGCTCGTCGGCAGAAGCTTAGCCAGTTCGAGAGAGGCTACATGGCAGGGCTCATTGCAGCGCAGCGCGTCCAGGGAGCTCTCCCTCCGGAGGAGCCCATGCGGTTCCTAGCTCCCCGGGAGACCAATGTACAGAAACCGGTGTTCTCGGAGAGCGCATTCGGGGAGAAGGCTGCTGCTAGCGACCCGGTGAACGACCTTGGCCATGCGAGCTCGACCGACGCTCGGCCTCGCAGAGCAGCAGCCACCCAAGACGGAAAGCTGGAAGCAAAGGTGGCTACGAGGGACGGAGCGAGGCCCTTCATCCGGAACCCCCCTTACACGTCAGCGTTTTCAGGCGCTCTGTCGAGTCCAACGTTCCTCAACACTGTGATTAACTTGAAAATTGGTACAGAAATGGCCTTTCGGATGCAGACGGGAGGCGACGGACTGGGACTGCCGACGCACTTTGCGCCGTTCGCCGGTATCGGCGCGCCCTTCGGCACGATGCCTGGCGGCGAAGCTGCTGCACGACTTCAAGTCCCTACCGAGCCGCTGGCGCCCAGCCATTCGGCCAACGTCACATTCAATCTAGGTGACAATAGGCTGTCGAGCGCCCCCAGCAGCCGAAGGGCCGCGTGCCGCCAGCCAGGCTGCGACAAGAAGGCGGTCAGTAGTGGACTCTGCGTGAGGCACGGCGGCGGGCGGCGATGCGGTCGAGAGGGCTGCATGAACATTGCCGCGAGCCGCTCCACCTTTTGCAAGACGCACGGCGGCGGTCGCAGATGCCAGTTTGAGGGATGCGACAAGAGTGCGGCCGTGCCCACGGATTTCTGCAAACGGCACGGAGGAGGAAAGCGGTGCCAGGCGGAGGGCTGCACCAAATCTGCGCAGGGGAGCACGAACTACTGCAAAGGTCATGGCGGCGGAAGGCGCTGCTTGTATGAAGGATGCTTGAAAAGCGCCGCCGACTCCACCGAGTTCTGCAAGCGGCACGGAGGCGGCGTGCGATGCACCCATCCCGGATGCGACCGGGCCGGAGCCGACGGCAGGACGCTGTGCAAGCGTCACGGTGGAGGAAGGCGATGCAGCATCATTGGGTGTGCAAAGAGCTCTCAGGGGAACACGGGACTCTGCCGACGACATTTTGTGTCTTTGGCAGGAGCCGAGGTGGCTCCTTCGTAGGTGCGCTGGAGTAGGCTAGGACCGGGAGGCCACGGCCGCAAGCGTCCGGATTGCTGTCGCTTCGTATCGCGGGCGTCTGTTCGCTCTGACGCGAACAAGACTCTTCAAAACTTCTTCTTTTCGTTATCGTACCAGCCCGAGTCTCTGACACGCCTCGATGAAGGCACAGTAGCCGGCTCCCATTCCGACGACAAGCAAGGTCGACGTCGTCCAGAACGCATGCGGCTGCGTCTCTATGTGGGAAAGGAGGTTCATGCCGAACATGCCCGTGACGAAGCAGCCCAAGGCCACCATGAAGGACGCCACGCTCAAACGAAGCTCGACACTGAGGATCTTGTTTCGCACGAGGTCCAACTGCAGGTCGACCATCTCTTCCGTGCTCTTGATGGTCGAGGCGACATCCCCCGCCTCGGTCGTCAGGCTCTCAAGCTGCGTGAGGTAGGCTTCGAGGAGCATTTCCGTCCCCGAATGGTCTATTCTCGATTCAAACGGGTCGTCACTGTCGTACCCCATCGCCGACGCACTCGACGAGTCCGGATACGCGTGGGAATACGGGTCGACGGAGTCGCGCATGGGCGCCGACCCGCCGCCGAGCAGCTTCTTCAAGCGGAGCAAGCGGACGCCCGCGAGGGGATCCAGCTCGTCGCCCGCGTCTCCCAGCAGGTTGATCTGGGAGAGCTGCATGGCGTCAAGGTCCTCGTCGTTGGACAGCGCCTCGTTGATGGCGCGAAGGAGCTCTTGAGCGGCCGCTCGCAGATTGTTCAGTTCCGTCTTCAGCGGCAGGAGAATCTCCAGCAGCATCGCCAGCGCTCCCTGGTTCTGGGCGCCTCGCAGTCGGGACAGCACCCCGAGGATCTCCGCCTTCAGCGCGGCCAGGCTGTTGCGCACATCGCACACGGCGTGCTGGACGCAGGCCTCCAGCACCCTCTGGTCGAAGGGGAAGGCGCCATTGCCACCTGGCTGCATGGTGAGATGCGACTTCACGCGCGCGCAGAGGCGCTCCAGCTCCTCGTCGGTCGAAGCCAGCACGAGCGCGCCACGCTCTTGGATGATCGCCTTGGTGTTCCCCAAGGACAAGATGATGGAGCGTCTGCGGCGCAAGCGACGTTGAGAGGCGGCATCAAACAGGACGGGAATCTCGCGACGCCACGGCTCCGGCGCACCTTCTCGCGACGATCGCGGACAGTCTAGCTCCGGCATCGATGAGGCGCAGATCGCGCAGGGGGATCCGCAGGTGCTGCGCGAGGTCCGCCTTGCTGATGGTCGTTTGCTGCACGCTCACCCGATCCGGCGGCTCGCCAGGCCTCTCCGCCTCGAAGCGGTAGGCCTTTAGGCGCGGAAGCGGGTCCACCGCGGCGCACAGGGCCACGATCAAGCATAACAACAGTCTTCGAATCATGTCGTCTGTGCCGTCCGAAGTCAAACCTGGGAATGCGCGGGAAATGAAAATGAAGCCGGCGTTCATGCTGGGCCCAAAACAGCGGCCAGCCTATCAGCGCGCTTCGCACTGTCCAGCTATGGCTGCAGGAAGCTGTCCTATGGTTGAAGAGCAGCTTCTGCGCATCTTCATTGGATGTAGATGCTAAACCGTTTCCAAACAAAAACTGACACGAACGCTCGGGAAACGTTCGCGCAACGTTCCGTTCCCAATCGATCCATGGGATGGCTCAAGAATTTTTTTTGCTGGATTCAGAAGATTGATAGGTATCATAGTATTTCAAAAAAATATATGTATATATTTATTTGAGATTCCTCCCTTAGGTTCCCCGTAGCACACCATGATACCATACTTTGCGCAAATCTCTGCTTTGGGACGGAGGGACAGCCCGCAAGTCCTCCATTCCCATTCCCATTCCAGATTCCCGCCTTCCCAGGCCTCCGCAGCGGAGACTTCGGCCGAGTTTCGCGCCTTTCCCAATGTCCGTCTTCGAGACCGGTGACCATGTGACGCCGGAATCTGTGCCGCCGTTGAGTGCGTCAGGTCGACCAGAGGAGGAGGCGGACGTGGAGGAGCTGCGTCGCCTCGGCAACGCCGCTGTCGCGCAGAAGGACTGGGAGGCGGCACTGGAGGCGTATGTAGAAGGGCTCTCCAGGGCGCCTGAGGACGAGAGACTCCTGTCCAATGCTGCGTTTGTGCACCTAAAGCTAGGGAACAAGGAGGCCTCGCTGCGAACTGCTCAGCTGCTGGTGGAGAAGCATCCTGACTTCGTCAAGGGGCACGCGAGGCTGGTGCAGGCCCTCATCTGCCTGAGCAAGCTTGCGGAGGCCAGGAAGGCCCTCGATCGGGCAAAGCTGCGTGGCAGCGCTGACAAGAATCTACTGGCTGTCGCAAAGCTGCTGGGGAAGGCAGAGGCTGACGCGAGAGCGCAATCGCGGCGCGTTTTCAAGCCCGTGTTCAGAGGCGAGCGTCGAGGGCGAGCTCTCTATGAAGACCAGCCCGACGTGCTCTCCTTGGACCCCGAGGAGCGTCGCCGAGGGAAGAACCGCCAGGCGCTCGACCAGATCGCGAGCATGCTGAGCGCAGACGCAAGCGAGGCAGGAGACCACCTGCTCGATGGCCTCTTCGCCGCGATGTGTGACAAGAGCAAGTTCCACGCGACCGTCTTCCGCGGCCTGAATCGAGAACAGCTGGCCAGCGCTCCCGGCAGCCTCCGTGAGCTCCTGGACATCCCCGCTTACCGTGTGGCGCTCGAGGAGGCCATGCCGAGGGTCCGAGACAAGGCCCAGACTGTGCTGAGCAACGTCAAGG
Source organism: Pinguiococcus pyrenoidosus (assembly GCA_019677205.1). Classification (NCBI taxonomy): domain Eukaryota; class Pinguiophyceae; order Pinguiochrysidales; family Pinguiochrysidaceae; genus Pinguiococcus; species Pinguiococcus pyrenoidosus. The sequence goes on along the minus strand of JAAMXY010000538.1, from coordinate 10,982 downwards.
CGAAAGCCGCCGAGGCCGGGGACTTCATGGACCCCGAGACGGAGGCCAAGCTCTGGCCGTCGGTCCTGCAGGAAGCGTTCGCCAGAGAGCTCGTCCGGGTCGTGAAGGATGTACATGGCCACCTTCGCAGCATGATGGGCAGAGACCCACGCCTCCTGGCAGACGAAGACGATCCGAGGGCAGAATGGGACCAGATGAGTCCGCGCGTGCTCAACAGCCTCTTCAAGGTGGAGAGCACACGCGCGGAGAATTCCAACACCTCCGCTCCTGGAGACGATGTCGTCGGCACGGCCGTCATTGATGATTTCTTGGGAAGCGAGTGGATGCCTCTCGTCAAAGCGGACATCAAGCGGCTGCGGGAGATGGGCCTGCTGACCGACCTTTCCGTGCCAAGTCCCACTGCGGAGGGTGCCCGCACCGATCGACAGAAGACGGCCTTCCGAACCGGCTGGCTTGACGAGGACATGCTCGCCTCCAAGGACTTCACGGGGCTGCAAGAGCTTCTGCAGGCGCTGCAGGCGCTGCCGCACGAGGTGAATCGGAAGCTCGCGTCCGCCTCTTTCCGAGACTCCGACGCGACGGACTCCAACGGACGGGGACTCGCTGCGCGGCCCTTGCCGGGAAGCGCTCTCCTTGTTTGCGCCAGTGGTGAGTTTTGCGGTCGGATACCTCCGGGTCGCGATGCCGGCAGCGGCTGTCTGGTCAGCGCCATGTACGTTGCAGCTGCGGAAGTGGCCGAGCGTGTCGAGATGGAGGAAAAGGTGCAGACGACGGAGCCTGCCGAGGCGGAGGAAGAGGTGGAGTTGAAGTTGCAAGCGACGCAGCAGCCTGGGGATGTTGAAGGATGCGTGGTGCTGCATAACGTACGGGAGCAGCAGGAAAGACCGGTGAGCCTGCTTGAAGATCGGCTGGTCATGTGGCGATCGCATTCGGTGCTGCACGAGCGGAAGGAGCTTGCGCCGGGAGCGAACGTGGACGTCATCTACTTCTGGATCTACCGCGCCGACGGAGAGATGTTTGGAGAGACCCCTCCAGCCGCAGACAGCCAGGCGGCTGACGAAGTGGACAAGGAGAGCCCTCCAGCGGAGGGCGCCCACCAGAACTTCCACGACTTCGCCAGCACGCCAGGCGGCTTCCTTCTGGCGGCCTGTGGTCTGGGATGCGGCTGCAGGACAGGAATCAAGAGATAGCAGCGTTCGCTTCATGGTGTATGATCACGATGGGGGACTCGCAACCTAGACGGGCCAGACCCCAGCGCTCGGCAAAGGCCCAAATCCCACCTCCGAGGACTAGTGGCTGGCCTCCTTCTGCTCGTACGAAGTGATCACACCCGAGAACCATTCGTGCCGGGACACCTCGCCTTCGGCCTCCGCATACAGCTCCGGGTACTTCTCCGCCCAGTCCTTGAGCGTCGTGGTCTCGTCCGTCTTGTTCGCTTCCTCGAACGCCACGCGACCCTCCAGCTCCTTGATGCTGGACGTGAGCGACGCCACCTCGCCCTGGAGGGCGCTCTTGTTGGCCGTGTGGTTCGCCAGCATGCCTTCAAAGTCTTCCGGCTCCGGCAGGTCATATCCTAGCGACTGGAAGGACTTCTCCAGCTCTGGGGCGGCACGACATCGGCGGTGAGGCGAACGTCACGTGGAGGACCCACCGCTCGTTCAAACGAACGAACCTTCCACCACGCCCGGCGTCTGCACAGTGGCCTTGAAAGCGGCCCAGTCGATGGGCGCCGGATCCGCCGGGTACTTTCGCTCCAGGTTCTCGATCTGGGCGTAGTACACGCGCAGCATGGCCGCTCTGTTCTTCGCCTCTTCGTTGTCCATCCGGGACAGAAGCTTGCCCCTGACAAGTCGCAACAAGCCGTGAGTACCACACGTAGGCCTACGGAGCACATGGGCACGAGACCCATCGCACTTCCGCATCCAGCTGATCATTTTGCGCCGTAACAAGGCGAAACTGAGGCATAACGCGCGTCTGGACGCGCCCAAGCCAACAGCCCGCCCATTCTCCGCCCTACGCTCCCCTGACTCACCAGTTGACAGCCCTCTTCAGACTACGGCGAAACATGGCTCTGGAAGGTGGACAAGCAGCTGCGCCTGCGAAGCCGACAACTCTCCATGCGACGCGCACGCAAGAGCACGCAATTTTACACTAAAGAATCAAGTCTGAGTGTTCTATGGTAGTTTGTTGTAGATTCGTTTATGAAATTTTCAATGAACGTGTTTATATCCTGCAATCCTATGCATTTCGACGGGGAATGATCATCATAACGTGCCATGCATCGACTGCTGAAAAGAAGAAAATGCGCGGATGATCTGATGATTTGGATGATTTGGATGATCTGGATGATTTCTTCTTCTTCATGATCTGGATGATATCTTTCCTGGTTGTGTTGCCGGGAACATTGGCTACGCCATGGATACTGCTCTTTCGGCAGACAAGCATCGTCCACCAAAGAACGAGCTGAAGCCTTGGCTAGCACGTTCGCAAAGGAACGAACGGTATCAACGGTGCCTTGTGAGCCGAGTTCCAAGCGTCTCCCACGACGCACAAAGGGGACAGGCTCAGCAACTTCAATAAGCGACAGGCCGGCGGTACCGATATGCTCGCTGCAGCCGTCGCGCAGCTCAGTGTCTTGCTTTGGGATCCTTCGGCATCGCTGAGGCAATCATGCGCTCACGCCGCGTCAGGTACTTCCGAACAGCTCTTTGAAGCCTTTGGATGGCGATGGCGGATGAGGGGCCGAGTTTGCCCACGTCGCTTATGCGTATCCCATACTCTCTTCCCCCTCGATGGAAGAAGCAAGCCAATGCTTCCTTGCCGTCCTCGGCAGGGATGGCAGCATCGCCGAACACCACTGCCGAGATGCCGCGCCGGGCCTCAAGTAGCAGGCGCCCGGGAGGCAGTCCTTGTGGTGGCTCGCCGCTGTGTGCGTCGTTGAGACCTGAGCGACCCACCATCGGCTCCTTTCGGAGCGCTGCGAAGCCGCGCCGCGGGCCTTCCACGATAGGCCAACGATCGACCCCACGCGGATACTGTGAACGGCGTTCGCATGTAAAGGCCTAAACAAACCAGAGACAGAAAGCTAAGCTGAGATCCAGGAAGAGAGATGAAGTGTAGGAAGGGTGACGCACCTGTGTTTTTACGGGAAAAGCTCTCTTCGCATCGTCCATGGTCTCAAAGCAGAGAAGTAGATCCCTCTTTGCGTCCAAGAAGGTCTCCGCGGCACCTGGGATACTCGAAGGTATCAGGCCCTCGCAGCGACCGACTTGCACGCCGAACCCAAGCGATGGCGTCGCCACCGACGTCTCCCAAACAAGCTTCATACCGAGCGCCACTCCCGAAGACAGGAATACTGATGGAGCTTCAGGCGGCGGCGGCGGCGTCAGAGCCGCCAGACCTGCCAGAAACGGCGACGACGATTTGGAAGGCAATTCCAACGCAAGCGTCGTCGCAGCTTCTGTGCATTTATCCAGCATCGGCGCACACATGAGGTAGTCGGTGCGCACGGCTGGTATGCTTGCAAGGGTAGACCACGGAAGCGTCGTGGATCCAACCCTCTTACCATGGAGAGTGATTGCGACGGACAAGGAGCATTTCTCTCGGTGGTTGGGGAAGTCGAGAACCCCGTGCAGAGCTTCCGTGTTGCCACTCGGGCAAGTCGTCTTGCCTTTGAGGCCAAGAGGTGCTCGCCCAGTGGTACCTGCTGCGTCGTTGGTGTCGATGGTGATCTCGACCTCCCGCTGGGCGGCCTTGAGGGGTGGACAAGCTTCCACGGACAAAAGGCTGATCCTTAGGCGCGCAGCTGAGCTCGGCGGCAGTACCCCAGGCTGCCTTGCCAATGCGTTCTCAAGGGGAAGCCGCTCTAGACGGGCACTGAAAAGCAGGATGAGGCTGCGACTCACAGCGTACACTTCAGGTGGCGCTGTCGATGTATCCCAAGCGCAGTGCTGAGGTACCAGCAGAGGGGTTCGGAAGGGTCTGCACGGTGCGCCCTTCATTGGCGCCACCCGGCCATCTACCAAGCAATATGGACGATTCAGGGTTTCGTTGGTTTCGCTGGTTTCGTTGGTTCTCGGGGTGACGAGCGGCAAAGTGCCAGACTCGAGGCTCTCCCACGTGATGGGCACCTCTCCAAGAAAGCTGCCGTCCTCGTTGTGGTCGGCAGCGCCGTCGCTGCCGATTTCGAAGACGCGAAGCATCAAGGGGACCCATGGGACCCATGGGACCCAGGACGATTCGCAAGTGCCGCAGCTACTTTCGCACACCGACGCAGGCTGGTGCTGCAACTCCCGGGACCTCTTCCGCTGGGACCTCCGACGTCGACCAGGGGGAGGTGGCTTCGGCAGTACCACAACGACGCCGCCGCCTTCCTGAGCCCTGTCATGCCGAAGGTTGTGGAGAACCAAACCGCGGGAGACGATCATGACCCTCCACCTTGCGACTTTCGACATGCTGTCGACGTCTTCTCTTGCGAGACCTTGCACGTGCAGCCGGAATCGAAGAACGGCGCTTGCCTGGACAGCCGAGTCCTCCTGCTGGAAGTCCGCCGCAGAAGGTTGGTGGCGCACCTCGCTGCATCCAGCGTCCTCAAGACTGGCCCCAATCTCCAGCAGTCGGTCCATCCATGCAGCGTTGTTGGCAAGCAACTCCCCGCGCACAAGTCTTTGGCTTTCCCCTGCTCCCAGCGGCGTGACTAGATTGCCACCATCGGCAGCTATGGGCAGCGCAGATGGACTATACGTGGGAAAGTGTGGCAGAAACGACTCGCGCTCTTCTTTGTCGTCGCCACGCGGCTGGTCCTCAGCACCGCAGACGCTGTCGATGGTCCATCTGCCTTTGGACACTGAAGGGCCCTCCTGTTTCCCCCTCTTTCCAGGCTGCTTGAGCGGCGGCCTTGCCAAGTCTCCTCGCATCTCCAAAGGGACCGAGGCGAAAGCTTCCTCTTGAACGGAACTTGAATCTGGCCCGAAAGATTCTGGGTTTTCCTTCTGCGCTGATTCTCCAAACGTCTCTGCAACCTCTTGTGTCGGATCGGAACGGCCTTCGTCCGTACTCAGTTCTTGCTGCACAAGAGCTGCGCGCTCGACACGCTCCTGTTCATAACCTCGCGTCGACTGGCGCAGAGCGCCTGCAGGATCCGTGAGTGCTGATTTGCTTGGCACATCGGAGTCTGGCTGAACGACCCGCAGAGCAACGCCCACTACTGCTTTGCCTTCGCCCGCTACTGCTTGGCCGATGCCTTCTAGATCCTCATGGAGTTTCCTCATCGGCAACGGAAGGTACTGGACGGGCAAGCGACGCCAAGCTGCGTCAGGTATGTTGCTGCCTCCGAGGTGGGATCCATCCTCGCGACACAGCTCAAACCGCAGTCTCAGCTGGCGCAGTGCTTTCTGGACTCGTTCCTTTCCTTGCTTGTCACCTTCTGGAGCAAGAGGCGGGAGCCTCCGACAAGCTAGCGTTTCTGCAGCGGCACCTCCTCTAGACAGCGTGTCACCAAAGTCCCGAAGCGGGATGTTCCACACCTCCGCTGACCAAGTCATGCTTGGTGCACACGGTTGGCTCTCTCCCAATGCAAGGCTGCCTGCGTAGAGTTTGACGGAGAAGCTGGTGCCTGAGCGACGCAACCTCTTTGGCAGCTTCAAGTCCACCAACATCAAACGAAGAGTCGGAGGCGGGAACCCGAGCTGAACAGCATGCTCTACATATAAGGCTGGCATTGTGGACCGAGAAACTCGTAGCACGACTTCTCCAGGTGCCAGCCTCGCGGCGATGCTGGCGGAGCACCTTTCCCTTATCTCAAGCAGCGGCACGTGTACATCTCTTCCGCTCGGCTGCAGAAGTAGGTCCGAAGCGGAAAGCGTGGCGCTTCCAAGAGTCTCTGCTGCGATCCAGCGTGTCAACTGCCTTCCACTCGACTCTGATTCCTCGTCTTCGTCGTCAGAGTCGCTGTCGACTGTACTTTGCAGGCAACCAAGCACCAAGCTGACTCGGAAAGCGACGCGGCTCATCATCTCGGAAGATCTCGGTATGAAGGCCTTCACGACATCGTCGAAGCTATGCCGTTCTGGCTGGAAGGGAGGCGGGCGATCTTTGCCTCCCAGGCTGAATGGAAGATCAACACAGGGGGCATCCACCGCTGTGTTGTGTCGCCGAGAGTCTTTGCGTGGGTCACCATGCAAAAAGTACCTCCTCAGACGTCGCCCACCGTACCAGACGTCCACCGCTATGCTCGCGTCTTCTAACCCAAGCCATCGATCGATCAAGTGACGTGCAACGCTGGAGATTCGTGAAAGGCGCACCTCGACATGGGGCGCCAGCAGGCGAGGGAGAACGACCGAGAAGACCGAAGACACACACTTCTGCGCTACCAACGCTGCATTGTACCATTTGGGCACGGGAACGTCGCGGCAAGCCACTCGGAGAGTGACGCGTCGCTCATCCCCGGGGAAGGCCAGATCGAAGCGTTCTCTGGTCGGAAGATACAGCCGTCGGCCTTGGAGTACAAGTTGTGCCATGGGCTTGGTCGTCTTTCGTCGTTGGGTTTCCGAGCGCCAGGGCCGGACCTCGACGCGAAGCTGTAGGGACTTCGTCTTGCAGGCGTCATCGAATGCTGCGTCGCAAGGCAAACCACGTGCGAGCAGCTGAGATCTCGGCACTGGCAGAAGGAAGAAGTGGCGGCCGAGGTGGTCTCGTCTGCAGCGAAAGGCTTCCGGGACGCCGTTGACGAGGCAAGACCCCACGCTTTCGCCAACCCAGAAGACTTCGACGACCAGAGCTCCACCATTTCCGCAGCCTACTCCTGCTCGTGCTCCATTGCGCCGGACGCACTCCTTGACGACAACTTCGATGCGAGGGCAGGATGCCAGAGAAAGAGCAATGCTCGCGTCCACCAGGTCAGCAACAATGCTGTGTACCATGTGGCGAGCCTGCGTGCGACTCGGCGGCTCCACGGCCATGACTAGCTCGACGGTGCCGCCGTTCCGAAGCGCGATTCTTGTCCGCTTTCCAAGGTGCTCCACAACCTCGTCGGCAGTCATGACCAGTTCGTCAATCCCCTCTTCGATTCTCATCCGAAGCCAAGGGCGCATGGAGACGGCCGCTGGAACTGCAAAAAGGTGGACATCCCCGTCCCTTCCTGTTCTGCGCCAAGGTAGCCGGGAACTCTGCGCAGGTCTGGTGGGCACCTCCCTAAACGTCGCTGTGGCACCATCGCACCAGGCAACGGAAACGTTGACATACTCCTTGGAAATCGCATTCGTCAGAGACAGGCAGTCGATCTGGATCGTGATCATCAACGGCAGCCTCTTTCCGCCTCGCAGATCGCTCAGCGCCTCGGTGGCCAGCCTGTGCCACTGCAGCTTGATGCCGGGCTGGCCGTTTACCGCAGGATGGACAAGGGGCACGACGGCGAGTCGTACCCTCTGACGCCCTCGCGCAAGGACCCCCGCAACTTCCTGGACATACGCGTGGGAATACGACACTTCCGAACGCTGTAACGAGCACCTTGACGCCAAAGCGAGCAGCTGGGCGGAGCTCAATCGAAGGTGGAGCAGATGGGATCGGATTGATCGCCACGTTGATCGTCTCCCCAAGATGATCTTTTCAATGGCCAAAGCGGCTGTGAGCACTTGAGTAGCAAGGCGCCGCCGTACCAAGCCATGCCGGTATCGTCGCATTGCTGAGAAGCGTCTCCACCTCGCCGCCAGGACGACTGACGCGGCAGTCTCCAGCTGCCATACGTAGCTGCGAAAATCTTCAAAGTCCATCTCTGTCCTTTCACGTTCTCTCCGTCGACGCAGAGCAGCAAGGCAGCGTCGCAATGAGCGCTGCAAGCTTCTTGCCGATTTGCCTTCGGCAAGGCTTCGCAACGCCTTGATGCTGGCATCTCTGCGGATGATCTCGGCGCACCTCTTCGGAAGTAAATACCTCGGTAGTCTCCAGACAGTCGCCATCGCGACGTGCGCAGCCGTGGAGGTACAAGCGGACTCCAGCACGATTGTGTGCGCAAACGTCCAGCATGCCCTTACCATTCGGACCGCCCGGGTCGCCGTGTGGGCGCGTACCAGACTCTGAATCTTGGTGGCCGCCAGACTGCGACGGACTCTTGTCCGTTGGACCACGCGGTCGAAGCCAATTCTGAACTCAGCGGCGCGGTAGAAGCTTGCAATGCGCGACGCGCTTCGTTCTTCCAACTTCATGCGTATGATTCGTTTCCGAGGGTATCGCATCAAAGGACGGCTTTGATGGACAACTGCACAGCATCGCAAGCAGAACAGACTGCACCTTCCCCGGCCCTCGTCTCTCACCACCTGAGCAGGGCGAATGTTCCGCCTGAGAAAGGCCAGCACCGCCCTCGTATCCGTTGGGTCGGCGCCACCCATCCGAAGAGCACAAATCGAGCACGGGCCATTCTGTTGGAATTTCCTGATTTGCGAGCGGCGCCATGCATCCGCAATCCGATCGCTCAGTCTTCGCTCCCACATGGCGTCCACCAGAAGCTTGGAGGGGGCTAGTGCGGCATTCTGCACCGCTTCGATTAGCGTTGTTGGCAGCAGCCCCCGAGTAGCTCCTTGGCTTTGCGCGAGGATCCGCCGAACCCAATCTCCCCTTGACGGGGTCTCTCTCTCTCCATCTTCGACAGCGTCGCTGATGCTGTACTTGCTGGACCGATGCGGCTTCGCTTTGCTGCTTTTGCGGAACTGGAGCTTTCGTAGCACCGCGTCTCTGTCGTTTCTCTCGCAAAAGTACGCTGGGAAAAGCTGGAAGGCATAGCGCTGCAGCGCGCGGGCTTCCGCGCGTGGGCGCTCAGCGTCGTCCGCTTCGATCCGTTGCTCCACCCGCTTCAGCAGCTCCGCCTCTGCGCCGCCAAGCTGCGCCAGAAAGCGCCGCACCCTGGGGAGGCACCTCGTGCAAAGAGCCCTTCGCGTTCCGTGGAAGAAGACCTCGGCTTGGGCTGCGTAGCATTCCTGGCAGGCGCCGGAGTCGTCCGCGGACTGGCGCTGCTGCAAAACTTCCTTTGCGCGCGCCTTGCGCCAGAAAGCCTGGAGGCGTCTGACCGCGTCGTCCCGACGTCGCACAGCACGCATCGTCCTTGCCTGCATCTTTGCAAGAAAAACACGTGCTGCGCACTGCATACGGACGACCACCATGCAGCGGTGGCGTAGAAGAAGGCGCCGTCGTCGCTCCCGCCTAGCGAGCCACATGCGACTTGGTTGTTGCACTTTCAGCGCCGCCGCATGCGCTGCCTTCTGTTCTCGCAGAGTCCCAGCATATCTGCGGCTGACGTGGCCTCGCGCCAGCCGTTGCAAGTGCGTGGCGCCGCGGCGGCGCTGCTCCTGGAGTTCTTCTAGATGCATCCGATAGCACGCCGCATACCACAACTGACGCCACGCAGTTTGGACTTTTATCGCCGCTGGCTGAGCGCGTCTCCGCCAGAGCAGCAAGGGACGATGTCGACGCCGCACCAGGCTGCCTCGCGCCCACCGTTGCAGGGTGCGTGCCGCTGCGTCCCTTTCACGCCGGCTGCGCGCCGCTCTGTCCCGATGCCGACGTCGACAAAAGTGGCCCCGAGCCACGCGCTGGATGTGAGCTGCGGCCCGTTGGCGTTGACGTGCCAGTCGCCTTCGGCGGATGCGGCGTCGACTTCGACGCCCTCGCACGACGCTTTGAATACGTGTTGCGCAGCGTTGGCGCCGAGTCCGTGTCACTCTCTCCTCGCGTCGGAGTCGCCGCTGGTGTCGCGCTATGGCGCGCCGCACAAAGCGCTGTACTCGTACTGCGGCGTCATGCCGAGGTCTCTCTTCTCGCAGGCGGCGCGCGAGGCGGACAGCGAGTCGCGCTCGCGCCATGCGTTGTAGAGCGGTGGCCAGCCACGGGCCCACATCCAGCTTCTTTAAGCGCCGCAGCCGCCGTCGGCGTCGACAAGCTCTCTTGCGGTCGCGCAGCCCTCGAAACACCGCTTGGATGCGCACTGCGGCTCGAAAGCGCTGGCGTTGCTTCAGCCTCTTGCAAGTCTTTCGCCACGCGAACCACTGTCTGCGCAAATGGCGACGTCGGTGTCTCTTCAGTATCTCCAAGAGCGCTTTCTTCTGCAGCCGACGCCTCTGCTTCTCGAGCGCCAGTCTGAGTATTTTGGAGGATTCGGCTGCTGCGCCGCGGCGCTTGACGCTCAGCTGCTCGACGACGTGGAAGTGGAAGCTGGCAGCTGCTTTGGCGAGGAAGCGCTTGTCGTGCTTCGCTGCGGATCTTCGGCCTTGGGCTGCTCCTTCATACGCTTGCTGCAGGCCTTTGTGGCGATGCGCGCCCAGCTCGAGCAGCTGCAGATCTCTGGTATAGGCGCGAGCCAGGTCAAAGGACGCATCGAGATGGACGCCGCTGCCGTCGCGAGCGCGCAACATGTACACCCCCGCGGTGTAGCCAAAGCCTTTGGTCTTCTCGTCCTGCCGATCCATCGCGATGCCTCGGGACATGTCGCATAACTGAGTGGCGCCCAACGCCGCTCTCTCAAGATAGAGACGTCGCCTTGACTTCTTTTCTTGAATTCTTCTCGGCGCTGCGCGAAGGGAGTAGGGACTATCCATGCGTGTTCGTGCTGTAGCAAAGCAAGCGGAGCGATGCGCGGAGTACCGAGACCGGGCATTTTTTACTCCCGTACCCGCTAGAGCACTGGTATCGTCACATGGAACAGCGGCGGATTCTCCAGTCCCAGTCATCCTGCCTTTCTGGTAGGGAAAGCAGGAAGCATGGAGGGTTTCCCGAGGGTAGGCAGGATCGAAGCGAACGTTTACTTCTGATATAGTTTGAGTGGCTGGGAAGGAGCGCCGCGGCTGTTTAGATCGCCGGACGCATTTACGTGTGAGGATTGTGAAGTTTTCGAGGCCTTCCGTCATGTCCACTCCTGATCGCTTGCAGCGCGGACAATCCCCTCTGGCTCCCCCTTCGGCGGCCAGTGGGGCTTCAGCCACCAGATCTTCGGAAGT
>JAAMXY010000537.1:0-19520 GCA_019677205.1 Pinguiococcus pyrenoidosus | reverse complement strand
GTTGGAAGCTCTTGAACACTATGTCCAAGACGATGCCGAGACTTCGTTTGACTACGTGGCTCTCCTGGGAGCCGAAAGGTTTCGAGAGGAAGAAGCGGAAACCCTGCGATCGTACTGCGAAGTCAACCTCGCCTTGGTGAGCGCCATGATGGACAAGCTGATCACGCAGTGGCAATCGTGTTGTGGCCTGGAGTATTGTACTGCGGATGATGGCACCTCTGCCTGGATCGCCCCTGACATCGCGCAGGCGTTCCGCGAGTCAGGGAACGAGCTTCTCCGAGGCACAGTGAGGCCGGAGATGCTGGAGCGTCGTCGCGAGACGGGAAGCCAGGAGGCGATACAGAGGGATGCTAAGATGGAAAGGGAAGCGCGGGACGAACATGCACGTGGTCAGGGAGAGCTTGAGCTCGCGATCTCCTACTTGCTCCCAAAGCTGAAGCGCTATTGCGCCAGCGGCTTCAGCGACAGGCACATCATTGGCAGCGGTGCCTTTGGCCGCGTCTTCTGTGGACGTGACGATACCAATGCCTTGGTGGCGATCAAGGAGATCGAGCCGGAGAGCCGCGAAGGTATTTGCGACATTCTTCGAGAGCTTGACACGCTTCGAAAGGCTCAGTGCGAGGAGGTTGTCGACTTTTATGGGTACTACGTCACAAGGCAGGACGGAAGGGTGGACAAGCTGGGCCTCGTCATGCAGTATGCTGAGCTGGGCTCCTTTCGGGCGCTCTTGAACTGCTTTCGAAACACGGGAACGCAGCATGGGAATGTTCCGCTCTTGCGGGGTGTGCTGATGAAGGTTTTCACCAGCGTTGCTAGAGGGATGGAGCACTTTCACTCGAGAGGCATTCTCCATCGAGACATCAAGCCGGAGAATCTTCTCTTATTCGCGCCTGCAGGAGCTGAGCAAGCTTTCTACGCCAAGTTCTGCGATTTCGGTGTTGCAAGAGAGAGCAGCGGTAACTTACTCAGTCTGAAGACTGCCCACGTTGGGACAAGCCCGTACATGGCGCCGGAGGTGACGCCGCAACAGGCTCCAACAAAAAGGGGACGCGTGCAGTATTCCTTCGAGAGCGACTATTTCAGCGTCGGTATGCTACTGGATGAAGCTTGCTTTGAGCTATTTCGTTCGGAAGAAGACCAGCGGATTCTTGGCCAGTCGGCAACATTTCCGCCATTGCCCGATGCAGTCTCCGAGCTCCAACCAATTCGCAACAAATGTGTCGAGTTTAGGCCGCAAGATCGATACCGTCATGACCGAGACCGTCTATCGGCAGCTCTCAAGGCGACGTCCTACGAGGAAGTAGCCCCATCGGCTGAGCTGACGGCCTTCTTGACCCGCCTGCAGGAATACAATGAACAGTGCATCCGCGAGCGGAACAGCATTTGATGCATTATATCAACCTCTTTGTAGTTTGGTGCGCTGTGTCTGATCGCTGAATTGAAATGTGAACGTGTAGTTTGTGTCTCAACGATCAAGCTACCAGCAAGTGCTTCAGTGAAAGCGGAGAAGAACTTGTAGCAAATTCAGCCACAACCCAGTTGTCTGATGCCCTGGCGCTCACCTACCTAAGTCTTCTCCCCTGCCATGTACTCCGCGCATAGCAAGAAGCTGCCGAAATTTCCCTCACACCCTCTTGAGCAAGCGCTCTCTATTCATACTCGCCGTCGTGAAGGGCAGCTCTATACGCCACCTCCTCTACTTCGACGTCCTTCAAACGCTACCGCCTCGTATGTTCAACGGCGCTGCAGAGCCGATCAGCAGCTAGGCGCCGGTGTGCCACGGTCTCTAGACTCGTCACTTGGCTTGGCAATTCAATGATATCACCCTTCTCGTCCCTCGTGACGCGCTTCTTTTCCCAAGCAATGCTTCGTGACGTCCTGTGCTCCAGCGCTCCGAAGCCATGGCAGCCCACCAGAAACGCTACCATCGTTTGGAGAAGACACGCAACTCAATTGTGCGACAGCCCCATTTGCGAGCGGGAGCCGTGGGCAATGATCTGCGCCATGGCTTGGAGATCGTTGTTTTTCACGGCCATGCGGCATTCGGAAACGACTCTGGCCTTTGCGTTGCCCATGCGCAGGTTGGCCGCCTTCGAGATCATCTGATTGACGTCCCTCAGGTTCGCGAGAAGAGCGGCGTGGTTGTTGGCGCGCTTCATGTGCTCGCCGATGAGCTCCCCGTTCAACGCGTAGAGATCCCCGTACATGCGGCGCATGCGCTTCATGTCCCCGAGAAGGCGCGCATCCTCCGCGCGGATGACCAGGGCCTTGACCTTGTCCGAGCTGTCGGCCATGTCGGCGGTGAGCTTCATGCGCAGTTCGTTGTAGCTCTTCACGCGCTCCACGACCTCTACAAACTGACTCATCTCCGCGGGAAACTCGGCGTAGCTCTCGAGCTCGTCGCACTGCACGTGCCTGCAGAGCTCCTGCACAACCTCTCCTGCCAGCTCCATGTCGTCGCAGATGATCTTGATGCTGAAGCCGTCTCGCTTCGACCCCTCGATGCCCAGCCGCTGCACCACATAGGTGTCGTTGGCTGCGTCGCGCGTCACCGCGGCAAAGGCGTACTCGATCAGATCCGACTTTCTGCCTCGCGCCACCGATTCCGCCCGAACAAAGCTCTCCGCCAAAAAAGCCGGTACCCGACGGAAGGCCGGCTCCGGTAGGGTGAAGGTCACGCAGGATCGCGAGACACCGGTGAGACGCTGGGGCGGGTTGGGGTCCGGGAAGAAGCGCGCAAACTTCTTCATCGGCACCTCCATCTCGAAGACCTGGAGGTGGACAGCACTCGCTCTGGCGCCCACGTGCGCTTGCACGCTCAGCGTCGTCGCCTGATTCTTCGTCGTCAAGATGGGTATCCGCATGGACCTCTCGGGACTAGTGGCCGAATGCACGAGGAGCTCGCTCCCAAAGATCCCCCCATTGACGTCTCGTGCCACGGCACTGGCGATGACGGTGTTGTTGTTGGTCTTCAGCCGGAGCTCCAAGAGGCCTCGATCATTGTGCGCGAGATCGAAGACCACCTGCGTGTTCGGCGGGATGAAGCCCTGCGACTCTCGGACGCCTCCGCGATTTGACCGGAGGGCATCCTCCAGCGTCCGCAGCTCCTGGAGCAGCTCCGCCTTCTGCTGCTGCAGCTGCTCGAGAGCCTTCCGGTCCTGCAGCTCATCCATGCGCGCCTTGCCGGCTTGCCCTTCCATGGCAAGGTAGCCCCGAACTTCACCGTTGGTGCAGCACACGATCAGCTCTTCGTTGCCGTCCAGGCGGTAGTCCTCTCTCACCAGCCCCGCAATGCCGCTTGGCAGAGTCTCCTTGCAGATGGCGCTGCCGTCGTCCTGACTACGGACGACAAGCTGTCCGCTGCTGAAGCCGCTGATCACCTCGTCGACGCCATCGGCGTCGATGTCGAAGCTAAGCATCGCGTTGACCTCGTGCTTGTTGCGCTTGCGCCAGAGCCGCTTCTGCCCTCCATACAGACCGGTGGTGCCCTTGTGCAAGCCGAAGCTGAATCTTTGGAGAGGGTAGAGTTCGCACCAAGTCAATTCACACGAGCTTGAGCAGCTACCATGAATGCCGTGCTGTCTACCTGTTCCTCCCGGCCGGCGTGAGATGAGTCACCTTCTCCGCCTCCGTGATTTCGCTCACCATCTCCTCGCCATCAAAGACGCGGATGGCAAAATCCTCGGAGCCCACGAGGAGATTCGGTTCTCCGGTGCTGAACGCATCGCAAAGCGCCATCGCGGAGACGTTGTCGCCTGTGACGGTCCAGAACTTTTCCACCCCGGCCTTGTCGTAGCCATAGACGCTGCAGTCGCCTCCCACTAGCACAAGCTTCTCGGCCAGGCCCTTCGCCTGTCCCAGGAGGACCACATTGGCGCCGTCGGGCTGCTCAAGGAAGAAGCTGTCGGCGTTCCTGTCGACGTCGTAGGCCATGAGGTTGCTGGAGGTGCCCAGCAAGAGCACGTCCTTGCCCCCCTCGCTCTCCAGGGGCCCTGCACAGACACTCTTGACCTCTCGGTTGATGTTGAGCAGGCGAAGGGCCTCCCCCCCTTGCTCCACAGCGTGCGGGCTGTGCAGCAAGAGCTTCCCAGCGCGCGTGGCCAGTGCCAGACTGGGTTTTTGCCCGTCAAAGCGACCCGAGCACACCACCCCAGGCACCACGCTATTGTGCACCTGGAAAGAGAACGCCGTACTCAGCATCCTGATCCGCTGTGGCGCTGGGACAGCGCCTGAACTCTGCAGAGGCGGAATTCCCTTTGAATTCTCGGTCGGAATCGGTACTCTAGTAGGTACCGAAGGTACCCTTCTGGGTACCTTTCAGGGCGCAGAAATACCCACCGGAGTAGGCGTTTCTCCAAATGTTCTTGCAACGCATCTGCTGCGCTGCAGCGCCCGAATCTTCCGGCGGAGCCCTTCTCGCGGCGCCGGGCGCTCCCACGGCTTTCAGATGGATAGCAAGAGTGACATGGAGCTGCTTGAGCAGGTGACGCCCCGCTCGTCCTTGCCAGCTCGAGGGCCGCCGCGCTAATCCAGCTTGCAGGTCCAATTGTTCTGCATGTCAGCGGACTTTGAGAACGATTTTGAGGACTTTGGCAGGTGACAAAGGGGCCTTTTCATTGGCAGCTCCTTTCTGGCCGAGCCGCTCAGGTGCCTCTTGACAACGCAGACGATATTGGGAAACTTTCGTGGACGCGGACTCGGAGGGGGAGCAAAAGATTGAGATGCATGACATCTACACCGAGTACCTAGAGACTTTTGAGGGGGTGAGCATGCAGCTGCAGTGGGCAGGTACTTGCCGTCTACCGTTGTATCCCACTTTAACGTGCGTTTCGTGCTTCTTTTGTGTCTCCAGCGAATCGAAAAGTTCATCCGCAGCACTGGGGCCGAACCTCGCGAGTTTCAGCGCCAGGCCAAGGATGCTCTACGGCGACTGCCGGTTCACGATCCCCGCCGCTTCTTTGTGGAAGCACTGCTGAGCACGACGACCTACGCTGTCTTCTTCAGCTTGATGAAGGTGAGAGTACTTGCGTCGAAAAGCAAGGAAACCTGAGCATCGCTCGCAACCAGGAGAGCTCGGCCTGCGCGTTCTCCGGGCTAAGTTTCCCTCCCTCGTTCCTCTCCCAGGGAGCTGCCGTGAAGCATAAGATGGAGATGGAGAGCGGAGGATCGGATGCAAAGGATGATGTGAAGGAAGAAGATGGAAAAAGAGATGCAGATCTCAAAAAGTAGCGACGGAGACTCACTACAGTCACGACGCTGTAGTGCAGCAGAAGGGTAGCAAACTGCGTGGGGTTGGATGCAGGCACAGTCAGAGCGGCTTCTGTCAAGGCCGCAGCTGGTGTTCCAGTGATCACGAAGCACTCGGAAACAAAGAAAGCCTATGAGTAGTAAGCTTAAGTATCTTGAACGGTGCGTCTATCAAGCATCAGTGCAGCTCCATCGTGCTCCTGCCCGCTGAGACGGCGAAAAACTCCCGCCCGCCGAGACGGCGAAAACATGGTGGTTTTGCCCTTCCACGATATTGAGAAGCGGCGGCGGAATACATAGCTATGCCCTCGGTAGCGGATACGTCGAAGATGGCGTCACACGATCGCCCCCATCTCCCACCAAGAAGAATCGACGAAACGAACGCAACTCCCTTCCGAAACCAATGCGCGCAGAGCTACTTCTTCGCATGTTCGAGCTCGTCCTTCAGCTTGTCAATGTCTGCCTTCGCATACCGGCCAAAGCTCCCGACGGGATAGTCCTCTTCAAGAGGTTCTTCTCCTACACAAGCGGAGAACAGCGGGCGGCAAGGCCGGTTACGCTCCTAAACGTGGCAGTGGCGGAGGATTGCGCCATTCCTACCTGGAATCTCGAACGGGCCGCCATTGGCCTTCATCCACTCACGGAAAAGCATGATGCCGGCTACGGTAGCGAGGACGGAGCCCTGACCAACGACGCGGGTGTGGAGAATCTGGAGGTAGACACGAGGATTAGCGGAGAGTTGGGGGTTGGGGACGCACGACATTTGCGCCGCGGCATGGATGTCCACCTGCTGCAGGAAGGATAAGTTGGTGTGCCGATGATGCCAGAAGATCGTGCCGACGGCAGTGGCGCCAAGTCCCGCAATCGTCTCGAAGGGGTGCCGGTAGATGAAGTTTGCGGCACGCAGATGGGGCACGAAGGGAGCACGTCGCTTCTCGACCTCGATCTGTGCGTTTTCGATGCCGCGTGGCATGTTTCAAGTCAGGTCAATTAGGCCATACTTCCCAGGGCACTCCACAGCGCCGGCGCCGCACCTCTTCTTCAGTGGGCTGCCCATTGGCCCACTCCTCTCGATGTCCCAAAAGAAGCTCGGCTCGTAGCGTTCCCATTCCTTCGGCAGCACGTCATCGCTGAGACTCGGACCTTTCTTCAACCCCCAGCAGGATTCCCTCACAACCAGAGCTGCAGTACCTGCGCCAGCCATGAGAACCAATGCGCTCTTGGCACTGACCGAAAGTCCGTGCCGAATGATAGGCGAGACCCTGCGCGGAAACGAAGAAGAAGGACGCAAGGCACTTAGCATTCCGCCCCTCTGTACACTCGCCATTCCCTCCTTTTGTCAAAGAGGCGTTACCGGTGGCCGATGAAGAGGAATCCGCCCATGGCGATGGATGCGGCCGCGCCGGTCTTGAAGCCCTCATAGAGCGCTCGGTTGATGATGAGATCTCTGTCGCGATTCGAAGTGGGTTTTGGGGGGTAAATCGCAGGGCTTCGCATCGCTTTTCAACGCACGAGCGTGACGCTACCGTCTGGCGTTGTAGCCCTTGCGACTGTCGAGGTGCTTCTGAAGCTCACTCCGGTTGTCTTCCTCCATGTTCGCGAGGAATGGTCCACAGCTCTTCTGCGATGTGAGATGAGCTGTCGGAACTCTGTTCTGAAAGGCGTCTGTCCTACGCACTTTGCGTGCGTCACTGGCGAGAGTCGCAGCGCCGCCGCCACAAGGATGCGGACGGGAAATTCGCTGTAGGATAAGAGAGCTGCGCGCGATTCGGCAGCAAAGGCGCAGCTTCGCTGGCTTTGCGTTAACGCGTGAAATTGGATTGAACTTCACTGAGATTGACTAATCGGATTCGTACGGCGGACTGTTCCAGAGGTTTCGGATACCATATGATCGCGGACATGCCAAAGAGGAAGCGAAACCGAAGAAGTTCTGCAGCATGCAGGCTGACGCCAATATGGCTTTTATATATTTTGGGATTTCCTTCGTGAATATGATCGGGGGTGGCGCAGAGGAAGCGTGCTGGGCTCATAACCCAGAGGTCATAGGATCGAAACCTATTCCCCGAATCCTTTTCTTTTGGCCTTGTTTTTTTCCCCGTGTTTGGCGTTTCTTCTTCTTTTGAGCACAAGAGAATTCGACGGATTCTTGTTTTCCCAAAGCGTTTCTGCGCCACAGAAGACCACTTCCGTGTCCTTTACCAAACCCCAATAGCACCGGAAGCGCCAGTCTCCCAAAGGATGAAGATCACCGTGGCCACGGACACAGACGTATACCCGGATGTGGACATCTCCAACTTGGCTACCGTGGCTGAAGTAAAGCAGCACCTGAGCAGCTTCGTGTCTCGCGCCGCCGCGTCTTTCTCGCTGTTCTACAGGGGCCGAATCCTCGCGGACTCGGAATCGGTGGCGCAAACGTTCGCGGGAGATGCCGACGTGCTGGTTCAAGTGGTGCCGGCGGCGGCGGCGCCCGCAACCGGACAGAGACGGACGCTTGATAGCGTGTTGGTGGAGGCGGGCGACGACCCGCAGCGCCTGATGGACGTGATCCTCCGGCCGGAGAATGAGCACGCGTTGCGGGAGCTGCGCTTCCGCAACGCAGAGCTTGGGGAGGCCATCCAGACCAGAGACGTGCGAGAAGTGCGGAGAGTGCGGATGAAGCAGATTCTCGAAGGCCACAAAGTCACCTATGACAAGCAGCAGGTGAGAGGCATCTGGGAAGCGCCACTCCACAACAAGAAATGCAAGGAGGAAAATGAAAGCGGAGCTTCAGCTTGAGAGGGGTGACAGAGACAAGAGATTGGATATAAAGGAACAACGCTCACCAAGACCAAAGCTAAAGAACTCCCCTCTCTCACTTGCTGACTCCCCTAGAGGGACAAATGGCTTTGGGAAAACGCGGACAGTGAGGAGGCCCAGAAGGAAATTGCGGAGCGGATCCGCCTGGAGGAGGTGAACAAGCAGATGGAGCTGGCCATGGAGGCCAGCCCTGAGAGTTTTGGCCAAGTGACGATGCTCTACGTCGGTAAGCAAGATGGTCCTTCCTGCTTCCCACGCGTTGAGCAAAGAAGGCCAGCGGCTCACAGCATTGGCCTGCATTGTTCCTCGACAAGCTTGCGAAATCAACGGGGCCAAGTCGGTCATGTTCATTGACTCCGGGGCGCAGATGACCATCATGAGCAAGAATTACGCGCAGCGGTGCGGCTTGGAGCGCTTCATCGACACGCGCTTCCAAGGGGAAGCGCGCGGCGTGGGCAAGGGCAAGATTCTCGGGCGGATCCACCTCGCGCAGCTCAAACTGGGAAACAGCTTCTTGAACGCCACCTTCACGATTCTGGAGAGCAACGACATCGAGGTCATCTACGGACTCGACATGTTGAAGCGCCATCAGTGCTGCATCGACCTGGAAAAGAACGTCTTGAGGTACGGGCCACGAAGTCGATGCTGCGCTTAGACAGACGCCTCACGGCCGACTCCCTCCACAGGGTGGTGGGGCATACGGGCCCGGAGGAAGTGCCTTTCCTTAGCGAAGTAGAGATTCGTGACCAGAGCGGACGGAAAGCGTTTGGGTCGCTGTCTCGGGGCGAGTCCAAAGACAGCGGAGAGCAGGAGGCGATGGAGACCGCAAATCCTCTTCCCAGTCTGAATCCTAGCCCACATGCAACATCAGGCCCGAGCGCGGGTGGCAGTGCGAGTACGACGGCGCCTCCCAATCCGAACCCGCACCCAAATGCAGGAGCCTCGGCGCAGCAGACGTCCATTCGAACCTTGATGGACCTCGGCTTCAACGAGCAGCAAGCCCGCGGCGCCTTAGAGCAAGCAAATGGCAATGCGGATCTGGCAGCGCAGATACTGATGGGGATGCTTTGAGGGAATAAGCAAGCACAAACGGAGTGATCAACGGATTGGCCTTCTTGACGCTCCGGCGGCGGGTTTCCCGAGTATCCCTTCTTGATGCTCTCCACAAGTGGGGGGTGGGGGGTTCAGCAGCCCCAGCCCCTAAGACGCGCTCTTCAATACAGAATCAGTATCCAGCTTATCGCAGCCCCGTCGCCCTGCTGCTGCACTGGCCACTTGGGCAGGCTATTCGCGTCCTTCTCCGGTTCCCTCCCTCTGCCTCGAGGTTTGGGTGCTGCCCCACAAATAGATTCGGAGCGGTTTCCGCGAACGGCCTCCTGCTGTGAGCACGGCCTGCTTCACAAAACCCCAGCCCTTCATCGACTTCGCAAGGGCAGCACCTCCTTTTCTTCTAACAGATGCCCCTTGCGGGCGGCGCTCGAGCGAAGCCGCTTGAGAGCCTCCCGTGCGCGATCTCCCGGCCATTGACATTGGCGACAATCGAGCTTGCAGGATGCTCGGCGGTGTGTGCTGTAGGCGTACTCCAGTTCCTCTACGGGACCGAGCGGCGTTTGCTGCACACCCGCTGCTGCGCTCAGCGGTGCGTTGCCTGGAGAGGGCTCACGAGGAAAACGACTGTCGAACGGCAGCGCAACCCCCTGTCTCGGACCAGTGCTTGTGGAACACCTCTTCTGCGAAGGGTCGCAAGGACGGCTTGCGTTCCTCTAGTAATGGGTTGCGCGGATCAAACATTCTCTCAGCCTTGGACCTACTTTCCGGATCGCCTTCCCGGAACTGAATCTCGAGCCCATTTCCCGAGTCCCCGTCCTTGTAGAAGCCAATGCACTTCCTTTGCTGATCAAAGGCTGGCAGCCCCATGTTGTCCACTTCGTGTCGAAGGATGTAGGCCACGTTGGCGTTCGCAGCCGATGCATCGCTGGGCATGTTCAAGGACATGACGGCATCCGTAAGGCCGCGGCACAAGGTCGGCGGGGCGAGGCCACCACTCGCACCTAGCGGGAGAGGGCCCGTGCCGGGACTCTTGGCCTCGGCTTGGTCCTTCACTCCAAAGTCGCCGTTTGACAGGCCAAAGCTCTGCTGGAGCCACAACAGGGAGTCCTGGCGGTCGAGGGGCGCCTTCTGCATGGTATCGGAGCCGCCGAGACCGTGATTCACGGGGTTCGTGGTCGATGCATTCGTCGACGCGGCACCGTTGTGGTTCAGCTGGAACGGCGGGGCCCCATCTTGGCTAATGCTGGGCGTCAGGCTCAGAGCAGGCGGGAAGGCCTGCGGTCCGCCGGCGCTCGCTGAGTTGCGCTTGGACAGGAGACCCGCGGCGGCGTTCAGCGTCCTTGGAGACACGCCCCCGTGGCTTCGCTGCGGGGCGGCCTCGTGCGCGGCCGCGACGGAGTTCTGGATGTTCTGCATGTTCTGCAGCGCCTGGAGCTGCGGCAAGTTTGGCATGTTCGGCACGCTGAGCGGATTCACGCCCGCGGCCACGCCCATGCTCGTCAGCACCGCCGCGCTCGGCGCGCCGCTCATGCCATCTCGCATTCCGTACGCGTTGCCGGCTTGCCCTTGACTGGGGCTGCGGCCCGTGACCGACTTCAGCGCCAATCTCGTGCCCTCGTCCAAGTCGAGGCTGTCCACTATCGTGCTGAAGTAGGGCCGCAGCTCGGCGTCGTACTGCCGCAAGACCTTCGCCAGCTTGCAGCCCGCTTTGTGCTCCTTGGGCGTCACGATGGTGTACAGTGCGTGGCAGCTTGGACACCGCTTCACGGGGAAATTCCTATCGATCTGGCCGGTTCGCACGTCCTGCTCGTAGCTCACGAGGACCCACTCCGTCTCGCGGAGCGTCTCCATCGCCTGCGCGACCCAGCTGCACATCACGCTCATCGCGTCTCGCACTCCGTCCCGCTTGACGAACTCCGACACCGCCGGGGCGGGGGAAGGCGTGGTCAGGGCGCGACCGGTGATGCTCTGGCCGTTTGACGCGGCCACCGCGCCGAGCGGCACGCCGGCCGCGTTGTAGGCAGGTTGGGCTGGCGGTGGCACTCCCGGAGACTGCTGGAGTGTTCGCCGGAGATCCTTGACGCGCTTCTCGTTCTCCTCCTTCTTCCGCTGGTGCCGCTTCCGCTTGCTCAGCACGCAGACGGGATTCGTGAAGCCGGCCGCGACCCCCGGGTTGGACGTGAAGGCCTTGATGATGAAGCGCTTCCCCTGGTGCCGCTGGCTCACCTCCATGATGCGGGCGAGGATCTTGACGTAGCCCTGCTCGGTGAGCGCGTAGGTGTCCTTGGCGACCGCCAGGATGCTCTGCGAGGAGACCTCCGTGCCGTCCTCGTACAGCAGCTTGAGGCTGACGTTCACCTGCTTGTCGGCGTCGCGGATCTGCCGTCCCCCAAGGTCTTGCAAGGTGATCTCGATCTGCAGGCAGTTGCTCTGGCCGCCTTCGTCCTTGTACCACTTGCCCGGGATCTTGTTCTCGGAGCAGTTGATCGTCAGGCACTTGTCACAGATCTTCAGCAAGCTCGACTCCCCGGTGAGCAGGGGCTCGCTCTTCGGCTCGGGGGCGCCCAGCAGCGGACTGGCCGCGTAGAGCCGCACCACCAACACTGCCGAAGCCTCTCCCCGGACTCTCTGGAGAAAGCTCGTCTGCAGCGTCAACCTGCAGGGCCAGACAGACTTGTGATGAGGATCCCAAGGGATGGAGAAGCATGACACGCCGGGGAAAAGGACATGGAAGAGCTTACGTGAAGCGAGCCCGCCCTTCCAGAAGCTGCAGAATGCCGGCCCCGGCCGTCGACACCAGCGCGTCCGCGTCTTCAGTGTCGCATTTGATGACCTAAACCCACGTTAAACCCCCAACGTAAGCCTTGGATCTTTCTGAACCACGCCACGCGAGGTGCGCGTCACCTCCTCCAAGGTCGGGAGCCGAAGCTCGCAGGTAAAAGGAGCGGACAGAAGCTGGTCAGCGTCGGCGCCCGGCGGCGCGGTCAGTCGCAAAGACACGGAGAGAGACCGATCTGGGAACAGCTCATCGTTGTTCAACGTTACGCCGAGCTGAGGGGCGAGCGGCGCGGTGGTGACCGTGCCGGTCACCGTGGCCATGGCGCTATTGAAGCGGCGTTCGCGCGCTTCTCTTCACGTTTGTGGCGACGAATCGCCACGCGCCTTCGGTGGACTCGCGCCCTAAAGAGCGCGAACGCGCCGAGGTTCCTGAAACCTCCAGCCCGCGGGAGAGTCGGATCGCCAAAGTGTGTCGGAGGCGCGCGCGGTGAATTCGACGGCCAAAGGGTTGAATCCCTAAGCGCCATTCGGCGCCAAAATTGCGCGATTTAGCACCGAACTTTTGAAATTCGCTTGTTATGGTGTATCAAAGGTGAACCAAGAAGTTTTTTTGCACAGCCCGTGAAGTTGTCCAAGTCAGACACCAACGAACAAGCTGGAAAAGGGGCCAATCTTGGACAGCTGGTCGTCGGCGTGGCGGTACCAAAAGGGTACTCGATTGATGCGAGTTTGAATTTGACTATCCATATTTGATTATAATTGGAAATAAAAAATTTCGAATTGAGTGAAAACAAAATTAAAATATCCCAGAGGATGTCCAACTCCCGTCGGTAATTGGTCCAAAGGAAGTTGCCTCAAACGGATGAGCGGTACATCCCCAACCGATCACGGGCGACCGTTGGACATTGACATTTTGGGGACAGGATACCAGTAGGTAGTCCAGTACCATCGGAATGAAAGTCAAAGCCCCACCCTCGTACTCATCAGCTGATATCGCTTTCCCGCCCATTTTCCTCCCGCACCCTCTCCGACTGAAACGGCGGTGAAATGACGGCGCCGCTCGTTCTCCCTCCCAAACCTGCACGGCCAGTTCTGCGACGCCGTCGATGAGACCGGCGCAGCTGCCGAGAAGGGGACTCGGTGCAGATGGCGACTTCCACTTCGCTAAAGGCTGGCGACGAGCCCGAGGAGGACGATAGCACGCAAGATGTGGATCTTTTGGAGCGATTCCCTCCAGACACCGCGCGAACAGAGGCCTGGCAAGAGCAGTGGACGATGCCTCCGTACCAGCACCCTGGGCCGCATGTCGATCCGCCTTCTGGACGGTCTGGCTTTCGGGACGCCCTCTTCGCCTTCTTGGACAACCCCCAAGCCCGCCTGCGGCGGCGGTACATCTACCGAGACGACAAGGACTTTCTAGTGATCTATGACGGTTTTCCTAAGGTGGCGTATTGTATTTACGTTTGTGTCTGTGTTTTGTTTTTGTTTTTGTTTGTGTTTGTTTGTTGTGCTTCTCTTAGTGTGCGTGTGTGTGTGTTTTTATGTTTTATTTTGTCTCGGTGTGGAGACCTCCCTTGCGGTCATTGCGTGCCTTGCCTGATGGCTGAAGCTGAGCGTTGTCTCATGTTGCCCAAAGGCGCGATATCATCTGCTGGTGCTTCCCAAGGCGCGCATCCCTGGGCCTCGGTCTCTCAGGCCCTCCGATCTGCCCCTGTTGCGACGTCTCCGGTACCTTGCAGAGAAGCTCCGCAAGCGAATTTCCGAGCAAGCCTCTGCGGCGCATGCGAATGAGCCAGGCGTCCGCGAAGTTCGGGTGGGGATCCACTGGCAGCCTTCGTTGGAGCCCCTCCACTGCCACATCATCTCGTCGGACTTTTGCAGCGTCCGCGTCAAGAGGAAGAGCCACTACCTGAGCTTCGCGACGGGGTTCCTGGTGCCCCTGGAGACCGTCATTGCGTGGCAGGAAGGCAGGGTTCCCGATCCTTTCGCCGACTGGAGAAGGGGACAAGCAATTGGCGGGCCCCTGTCCTGCCATCGGTGCAACCTCCCGATGGCCAACCTTCCGCGTCTGAAGGAGCACCTGCCAACCTGCTGGGTCGGCCTCGGGTCGGAAAACCGAGAAGAAGAGAGCGAAGAGGAGTCTCCGAATGCCGGCTGACCTTGGACGCGAGCAGAAATCAGAGACTTGGTGTCCACGTCCCGTCTCGGTCTTGCTGGCTAGCGCGTCCCTTCTCTGCTTCCGTGGGCACAACGGAGCTCGGGCGTGCGCTGAGCCCGCCGGTACCTCGAATAAAAGGCGTGTGCGAGTATGGATTTCGTACGGCTTTCCTTGCAGAGGTCTTCATTCAACTTGCTTCGGTCGCCGACGTGGCGCGGTGTACACCGTAACGTCCCCGTACCTCCGCTCATCGAGGCGGCGCCCGTCCCTGGCCACCCGAAACAGGTGGGGTGTCAAGTGTCAAGACGGTGGTCAGCCGATTTGGGCGGAAGCGGTCGAGACGAAAAGTCATCTTTGCTTTTGGGGTATCTGTCTTCCGCCTGCTCATTGGCTCAGCCCCTGGCGAGCCCCTCCTGAGGCCTGTCATACGTCATCTCTTCATTTGAAATATTGCAAAATATTGACTCGGCTATAATCACCATTGATAAATCGGCCTAACATGCGAATGCAGCTTGGAAACTGCAGCCTCAGCCCGTCCCTCTCCTCTTCCCGCGCCGTGCAGATTGGTGTCTTTGCGGTTCGCGACTTTTGGCGATCGGCTCCAGACTTTTCGCACTCCCCCCCCGTCTCGTCTCCGCCGAGAAGGCGCCGACGCGCTGCGAGGCGATTTGAACGGCGTTTGCGCGCGAAAACGCCCGGGCTGGACAGAGAGCCGGCGCCCGCGGACAGAGGCGATCTCGGGCGCGCCGCTCGAGCGGTTCGCCGCGCCTTGTTACGGGTGCGACCCTCGAGAGACGCCACTCCAGAGTGTCGCGGTGTCGCTCGGGTGACCATGGCGGACTCGCTGGCGGTGGCGTGTCGAAACCATCGAAAGCGCTCCAGGTGAGAGGCCTTCGTTCCAGACGTGTGCTTCCAAGAATTTCGGCGAGACTTCGCGATTCTGGGATGCACGACGCGCGCTTTCCCCTCTAGTTTGCTGTGCTGACACGAGGCGTGTTTGGTGGAGGGGCACCGGGGGCGATTTCGGCGGAAGGTCTGGCGCAACGCATCAATCCTAAACACACCTCTCTCTGTCTCTCTCTCTGTCTTTGAATACTTGGACATCCAGGGACCATGCGCTTTGCGGAGATAGGAAGCGCGCGAAGAGGGAGGATGAGCTGGGAGAGCGGGCGGCGCCGGGGATGTCGACGCAGCATGCCGGGCGCTCCTTTGAGGTGATGAACGAGCTTCGGAAGGACGGCATGCTCTGCGACGTCACCGTGAAGAGCGGAGACACCTGTGTCAAGGCGCATCGCATCGTGCTGGCCAGCTGCAGTGAGTACTTTCGCGCCTGCCTCACGGGCTCCATGCAGGAGAGCTCCAAGCGGATCGTGGAGCTGAGCTGCGTGGAGGGCGAGACGCTGAAGATCCTCATCGACTTCTGCTACACCGGCCGCGTGAGGGTTGACGACGACTCCGTCATAGGGCTCCTGATCGCGGCCAACCAGCTTGAGATCCGGGACATCACCAGCCAGTGCTGCGGCTTCCTGGAAGAGAGCATGAACGTTGAGAACGCGCTCTGCATCCTGCGCATCGCCGAGGACTACGGTTGCGTGGCGCTGATCCCGAAGGTCGAGCGCTTCGTGTTCCGGCAGTTCGAGCGCATCTACGTGCAGCAGGAGTTCCTGGAGCTGCCGCAGCCGCAGCTGCAGAAGATTTTGGAGCAGGACGAGCTGAGCGTCTCCACGGAAGAGATCGTCTTCAAGGCCATCGAGCGCTGGGTGATGGACAAGCCCCAGGAGAGAAACCAGCACATCGCGAAGCTCCTCAACACCATCCGCTTCGAGCTCCTGCCGATGGTCTACATCGCCAACGTGGTGCACTTCTCGCCGCTGCTGGAGAAGTGCGAGGTGGGCCGCAACCGCCTCCTAGACGCGTACCAATGGCATTGCAGCCGTGAGGGGCGCCGCGACTTGCGCCCGTACATCCGAAACCGCGCCGTGCTTCCCCTGCTGTTCACGGTCGGCGGGGACAACGGCCACGACGACCGCAATCCGTTCGAGCGCGCCTGGTTCTACCATCCACACTTGCAGAAGTGGGAGCAGGCCGCGCCGCTGAAGCAGGCGCGCAGCGTCTGCGGACTGGCCGTCGTGGAGAACAAGATGTACGTCATGGGGGGATACGACGGAGAGCGCGCGCTGGACAGCGTCGAGGTCTATGACCCGGAGATCAACGCGTGGAGCGCGCTGAGCTCCATGAGGCAGCGGCGGTGCAGCTGTGCCGCCGCCGTCTTGAACGGGCAGATCTACGTCGTGGGCGGCGTGTGCGGCCCGCACGCGCTGCAGGACGTGGAGCGGTACGATCCGAAGACGGATCGCTGGGAGAGATGCAAGCCCATGCGGGAAGGCAGGAGCGGCTGCGGACTGGCCGCCTGCAGGGGACTTCTTTATGCGGTGGGCGGCATCAACACCCGCGGCGAGACGGTCGCGTCCGGGGAAGTCTACGACCCTCGCCTTGATGAGTGGCAGCCCGTCGAGGGGATGCACAGTCCGCGGCGGTCCTTGGGCCTGGTGGCCATGGACCACTTCCTCTACGCCGTCGGTGGGAACGACGGCACGGCGGACCTGGCCACGGTCGAGTGCCTGAACACACAAACGCGACGATGGCGCATGCGAAAGATGATGAACTATCCACGAATGTACTGCGACGTCGTGGAGCACGGCGGCAAGCTCTTCGTCGTGGGTGGCCTCAGCGGGTCGGAAACAATCTCAAAGGTCGAGTGCTACAACCCCGAGACGGACGAGTGGCACGTCCACTCCACCCTTGAGGAGGCGACCTGCGGCTCCGGTGCCGCGGTTCTGGACGCGGTGGCTTCTGTCGGGTATGGCAGCGGCCAGAGCAATCATCCGAGATCGGAAGCAGAGGAAGAGAAGGACGGCGCGGAGGCCCTGACCGCTGCCGACGCCTGGACTCAAGCGCCCCAGGCACCACCGGCCCCGCAGCAAGCACAGGACGTGCCGATCGCGCCAGCTGTGCCGACCTCGAACGCCCCCTCGCTTGGCAATCATGGGAATCACGCCAACCACGGCAATCATGGGAATCACGGCAACCACGGCAACCATGGCAACCATGGCAACCATGGGAACCATGGCAATCACGGGAACCATGGCAATCACGGGAATCATGGCAACCATGGCAATCCTGGGAACCATGGAAACCAAACCTTCCAAAGACCACAGCGATCCATCACGCTGCGGGACGACGCTCAGGGGCGGAGCCGCCGACCAACGTGGTTTACCCGCCAGCAGGAGGCGGACTTGGGGCCACTCATCGCCGAGGCGGTGCGATCAATGCACGAGCGCTACGCGCCCATGGGACGCGGAACGCACGCGCGGACTCGAGCACTCATGCCTCTCCGAAACACCCTCCCGCCGCCCGTGACGCCGGGCCAGCCCATCCGCACGCTGCCGCCGGCGCCCCAGGAGCGCGAAGAAATGACCGACCTCGAGCAGCTGTAAGACGCAGGTGCCTTCGGGCGAGGCGACGCAAAGTGCACTGGAGGTGCGCTGGAGATGCGCTGGAGATGAGACGAGGGGAGACGATCATAGACTGCCAATCTTCCGAGGCTGTGAGAAGCCGAAGGCACGAAGGAACACCTGCCTCGACACACGCAGGTGCCCTACGTGTGTCGTGGCGCAGCCTGCAGCAAGCCTGCGCCCGCAGCATTGTGCGGGAAGCGCGGGTCGTGGGTCATGGCCGAGGTGCTCTGGTGATGATGGCTGGAGTGTGCGTATTTTGTGCGGCGGAGCGTCTCACTAGGGGACCTGCATCAGCTCCACATGTTCCCTGTGCGTGCGTGCGTGTGTGTGTGAGGGTGGACGCCCTGGCAGCTCTCGAACACCAAAGAGGACCCGTGTAGCAGATAGGTACAAGCAACTTTACTTCCCTTCTGACGCCGTCTCATCCTCCGGTCCAATAACACCCTCCTCGTCTATCTCGTCGTCCTCGGGAAGGCCAGCTGACGGCGCATTGGCGAACTTCACCGTGATCGGCCTTCCCTGCAACTCCTGCCCCGACAGGCGCTCTACTGCTGCGACCGCGAAGATCGGGTCGGAGAACCTCACAAAGCCGTAGCCTTTGGACAGGCCTGTGAAGGGGTTCTTCTTGATCTTCGCGACCACCACGCGCCCCACTGAGCTGCAGAACTCCGCCAGCGCCTTCTCGCTCAGCTTCCAGGGCAAGTTGCCCACGTACACCTGATAGGGCTGGTCCGGGTGCTCCTTCTCCCGCTTCCGCTGCTCCGCCTTGCCGATGCTGGAGATTCCAGGCGCTCTCGTCGAGCTTCTCCGTCGGGACACGCGCATCTGTAGCCCTTTGGTGGCGTGTAGAGTAGGGAAATAGCGACGACGACAGAGAGAGAGAGAGAGAAAGAGACGAAGAAATGCGTTAAGTGCCATGAAAGCGAAGGAGAAATTGAGGCATAGTATAGGTAACCGAACCTTCTACGCCGCTCAACCCATCGTGTCGTGTATCTCTAGACGCTTCCGCACAGTGTGTGGCGCCGCCCAAGGCGCGCAGACGGCCGGTGAAGGAGCACTGCCGAGCGTTTGAAGAGAAGAGCGTCAGAAAACGGCGAAGACACGAGAGGTGGAGGGGAGGTTGACCTGCGCCACGCGGTGCTGCTGGAAGGCGAGGCCTTCATGGCACAGCACTAGAAGCGCTATAGTAAAGAGTCGCGGCATGCTGACGCGCAACTCGGTGGCCTTTTTTTTGGCGCTGAGCTGCGTTTTCAACTTTCGCTCAAGGCAAGTATCGGAATCATATAATATTAAATATACAAGTAGTATATGTTTTTGATAACGCTCATATTCATCAAAATCCAATATATCATAATATATTATTATACATAAATGTAAGTGATGTGAACTTCTACCTAACATGTTGTCCCTGTCTTCATCACTCGTTTCCGTCCATGACACAGCGAAGAGCTCTTCTCTGTCCACACACCATCGGCTGCGCCTTTCCGACAGAGAGGATCTGCTCCTTAGCTTGGCTGCTCCGGTCGGAGCCTCCGAAGAAGTCGCGATCAAGGGCTTTCAGAAACAGATCTGGCTGGCAGAGGCCGCTTCGGCCATAAGCGGAGCCTTTGTGGACTACCTCGAGCCATATGTGCACATCCCCAAGGCGGAATACGCAGAGATGATCGCAAACAGGCTACAGCTGGATCATCATCGGGGCACGCACCTGGACTGGCGATGCCACTCGTGCCAAGAGAGGTTGTCAGGCTTCAAGGCACTACAAGAGCATACAACGACGTGCCGACCATATCGGACGGCGCAGCACCATGCGCTCGTACGAGGACTGGTGCACGGCCTGAAGGTCGTTGGCTTCCGCCCGCAGTCCGAATCGGACCACGCTGGATGCTGCGCATTGTCCGCCGCTCCGCCGGCCGACCCCATGCACAACCTACGCGTCGACCTGAAGATCCCTCACCCTACGGAGGACGTCGCGG
>JAAMXY010000533.1:970-11621 GCA_019677205.1 Pinguiococcus pyrenoidosus | reverse complement strand
CTTGCCGAAGGCCTCGACGAAGGGCTCGATGATGGCGCGGTTGAGGGATCCTGGGACGGAACCGAAGACGGCGCATTCCCTGGAAACCCAGAAGGTTCTTGAGACGGACCTGCGGTGGGAGACACCGACGGAGCCGCAGACGGTGCCGACGATGGCTCCGAGGACGGCTCGGAAGTCGGACCCGGAGACGGTCGCACGCTGGGCGACGACGAGGGTGCCAGACTGGGAGCTGCAGAGGGACTAGAGGACGGCCTCGTCGACGGCGCGGCAGAAGGCTGTGTGGACGGCGATGACGACGGCGACGACGTCGGATCCAATGACGGCGTTCCCGATGGGCTGAATGACGGCCTTGCCGATGGGCTGGATGAAGGCTCCTGCGTCGGTGCTCCGCTCGGCTCTGACGTTGGTCCGGCGGAAGGCTCTGCTGAAGGTCTCGTCGATGGCGGTGACGACGGGCTGCTCGACGGCTCCACCGACGGATTCTGCGAAGGTCGTCTCGAAGGCGTGAGACTTGGGGCCGTCGACGGCTGATCGCTTGGCCGCTGCGTTGGCGGCTCACTAGGTCGCACGCTCGGTTCCGCAGACGGCTCCGCGCTGGGATCAGAGCTCGGCACGGCCGAGGGTTCGCCCGAAGGGCTTGCGCTCGGAAATTCGGATGGTACCTCTGACGGTGAGGCGGTCGGCTCAAGACTCGGCTGCAGACTGGGTTCCTCGCTCGGCTCGACACTTGGGATATCGCTAGGCAGCTCGCTTGGCGTCAAGCTAACGGACGGCACGATGGACGGCTCCCCTGACGGTTCTTCTGACGGTGCAAAGGACACGGAAGGCTGCACTGAGGGGCTTTCCGACGGCGCTGCCGAAGGACTAAAGGTCGGGCCTCCGCTAGGCTCCAAGCTGGGCTCCTCGCTTGGCGCGCTTGTCGGCTCGAAGCTCGGAGTAATCGTCGGCTCCGAGGACGGGGCGAGCGAGGGCTCTCCACTAGGCGCTGTGGACGGTCGTTCCGAAGGCGCCGCGGATGGCTCCACCGTCGGGCGGGACGTTGGTCCCTCCGAAGGGAGGGACGACGGTCGCCCGCTTGGCGCCCCCGAAGGCTGGAGCGACGGGGCGGCCGTCGGCTCCGAGCTTGGCAGCACACTCGGACTCCTCGTTGGGAAGCTGCTCGGACTCAGGCTTGGCTCCTCCGTGGGTCCTTCCGACGGCGCCGCGGATGGCTCCTGCGAGGGTGCCAAGCTCGGCTCCGCCGATGGTGCAACACTGATCGATGGTTCCACGCTGGGGCCAGTGCTCGGCGCATGCGACGGACTCGAACTCGGGCTCAAGGAAGGCTCCTCGGAAGGCCGGCTCGACGGCGCCTCCGACGGCTCCCTCGACGGCCTCAAACTCGGCTGAAGGGTCGGTGCGAAACTCAGCGAAGGCTCGGTACTGGGCATCTCCGATGGCGCTTCAGATGGCTCACTGGAGGGGAAGCTACTGGGATTCAGAGTGGGCTCCCTGGACGGCCCTCGCGACGGCTCCACGGACGGCGCGGCCGTGGGTTGCGACGACGGCATCGCCGACGGAACGCCAGTCGGCGCGGAGGTTGGCCGTCCAGACGGCGAGAGCGACGGCTCCTCGGAAGGTGCCGCGCTCGGCTGCGCGGAGGGCGCAAAGCTGACCGAGGGCTCCGCGCTGGGCCGCGACGACGGGGCCTCGGAAGGCCGCGACGAAGGCCTCGCACTCGGATCCAGCGTCGGTCCGCCGGACGGGTCGAAGGAAGGCTCCCCGGACGGCTCCGTGCTGGGCTCTGCCGACGGCGCGAAGCTGATCGACGGCTCTGCGCTGGGCGGAGCCGACGGCATCTCCGACGGCCGGCTCGACGGCCTGCCACTCGGGCCGGAGCTCGGCGACGCGGAGGGCAGGTCCGACGGCGACTGACTCGGCTGCCACGTGGGCTCCTGCGTGGGCCCCTCCGACGGCTCCCAGCTGGGCGGCGCCGACGGCTCCACACTGGGTTCCCGGCTGGGCTCCTCGGACGGCTCGCGGGACGGGCGCCAACTAGGACGTGCCGAAGGCGAGGCACTGCGGGAGGGCTCCTCGCTGGGCGGGCCGCTCGGCTCCGCGGAGGGCGCGCCGCTCCGGCTCGGCGCCGCCGACGGCGCGTCGCTGGGCGCCTCGCTATCTTGGTTGCTCTGCAAGTGGCGTCTGGCAGAGAAGTTTGTGGCGGATTCAAAGGGCCTTCGGTACCCGGTCATCGCCGCCAGCCAACCCCTCCAGCGCGGCTCGTTGGGTTCCTGCTGGCTGCTCCAGGGCCAGCCCAGCATGGTGGCCGGCGCCACGACGCGGCTGTTCAGCGCGCTCACGATCAAGACCCATAAGATCGCTCGGCGGCAAGCGGAAGCGGCTGGCATCTTGTCTCAATGGCAATCGGTTCAACCTGGACGTGGATTCTCGCGTGCTCGATCTCGCTTTCGCTCCTGGCGAACGACCGTGCTCTTATCTCACTTCGGCAGTCCTTCGGGGCAGGAGGGGGAGGCGCGTCGGGGTCGCGGGCGCTGCGCACGCCTTCGGATCGCTCGGCCGGTGGCCACCTCGAAGTTAGCCGCAGGTACCCAAATTTTTCCATTCCGGAGCCGCGGTCAGCCTTTTTTCAGATGTTTAGCGAGCCAACCTGATGTGGGTCACGGGGGCGGCCAATGGGGCGCTGCGAAAGCTGTCCTTTTCGAAAAACGGAGGAAGCAATTGGGCATGAAATTCTGAACCACTGCGCAACAGCCAATGAGGGGGCTCGCCAACGACACTTCCGGGCAGCTTGGGCCAATGAGGGGACTCCAGAAACGGCCGCCCGGAATGAAGATGTTCTAGGATCATGCAAGGGCCAACGAAAACGCTTCGTCCTGCAAGAGAATCCGTCGTGTTTAGCCGCCACTGGAGCACCCTTGGTTTTTGAATGCGCGCGCGCCGCGATTGGCGCAGCCGCTCGCGCACTGGGCAGCAGCCGCAAGGGCAGCTGCCCAGCGGTGGCCATGACATGGCCACCCTAGCGAAACCCCAAGTGCCTCGTTCACGCAGGCCGGCCGGGGTTGATGCCAGCTTTTTGAATTTTGCAGGACGCAACCGGTCATCTGGGTCTCTTTGTTTGTCCACTGGCGGCCCTTCTGGTCGCTGTCCTTCGCGCGAGCAACCTGCCCAACTTCTCCATGCATAGTCCTCTGAAGCATAGCCGGTTCTCAAGGCGCTAGGAGCGACGATCAATGGAGGCGATAAGACAGCACATCGGCGCGGCTGTACAACGCGGCTTGGCGAGCGGCCACGCATTCGGCTGCCTTCGGCGTTCAGCGGCGTGAGAAGTCCAGCACGTGCCAGGGAGATTCTGGATTCCGGGATGGGGGCCGGACGTTCCAGATGCTCCAAGCGCCCACATCGGATGCCGCTTGCTTCCTGCCTCGCCTCTGCGAAGCTGTCTCCGTCGACGTCCCCCCCGATCCCCACCAACACGCGACAGAGCGACCTCGTCGCGCGCGTGGTTGTCTCCCAACCATCCAAAAAAAAGTAAATTAAACACCCACACACACACACACACACACACACACAAACACACACACAGACAAACAAAGAAGCAGAAGGATCGCCGGCGCCCCCCTAAAGTTCCCTTCCCTTCCCTTCCCTTCCCTTCCCTTCCCCGCCTCGATGAGCAAAAGGGGGGTCCTGAACACTCCATGGGACAGCGTGAAATCTTGCTGGAGGTGGCACTGCCTTCTCTCCCTGCCTGCTTGCTTGCATTCCCCCCGAGCTTCCCGTTGAGCAAGGAGGAGGCACCAAAGTCAAATCCATCTCAAAAGGTGCATCAAGAGCGTTCCATCACGTCTCGCCATCGCCGCCAGCGTCTCGAGCGCTGCTGGCTCCCATTTTCCACCGCGTTTTCCGCTGACGACTCCAAGATCTCTCCAGGCGATCCACCAAGGACAGGATGGCAGCCTTTCATTCCTCCCGGAGCCGCACGTGCATCCCATGGAGCTTAGCCGTCCTGCGCAGGAGGCGCTGCAGCCTCCTCCTCCGCCGCGGCGGCCTCCTTCTCGGCTTGGCAAGGGAGCCCAAAGCGCACCGGTCCGCCAAATGGCTCATCTGGATCCAAGACCCGCCCACCGCGCGTGATATGGAGCTCCCCATTCTTCGCAAGGAGCCTTCCAGCCTGACGAGCGGAGCGTCAGCCTCGACTTGCAGGGGACACGGCGGAGGTCCAGCATGCCCACCTGCCGCACCGGCTCCATCAGCGCTCTCCACGGGACGTCTCTTGCAACCACGTCAGCGCCAGAGGCCTTTGCATGCCTTCGGGCCACCTCGCTGGGTCAGCAGGTCTTGCCAGGGTCCCGCTGGCCCAGCAACGTCAGCGTCTCTTGCATCAGCTGCTGGATCAGCTGCTCCTTGCGGTCCTCCCGCAGCCGCAGCGCTGGCGCCTCTGCTCTTCGCTTGCGTCTCCCGGTCTGCTTGGGCATTCTGCCTCCGCAAAGAAGGCGACGAACGCCCCTTCGGCGTCGATTTTCGGCGACATGCAGCTGATGTTCCGGCAATGTCACGTGACTCCGCCCCGAAATCACGTGATTATCACGCGACCGGAAAAGATCCAAAGGCGTGCGCCGCATGTTCTGCGCCGCCGGAGTCTGAACTGGACCCGCGGTGCCTTTGGTACCTCGAGAGAGCCATGGACAACCTGAGTGGGAGCATTGGCGGCGCGCAGACGCCGTCCTGGGTGCCCTCGAGGGGCTTCGTCCCCCGAGCGCGGGCGCCGGAGTTCGTCCCGAGCGCCAGTACCGCCGAGTTCGTGCCCGGCATGGGCATGCGCGCGCCCGCGGAGGAGAACTTGGTGCAAGTGGAGCAAGACGGAGTGGTGTACTTCATGCCCGATGGCGCGGAGGCGGTGGATCCGCCGATTCAGGTGGGACCTGTCGCTTTTTGAATGGCCACCGCTGCTGGAACCCCCCGACTCTGAGGATGAGTTGGGACCTGCTGACCTCTGCCGCCGCAGCCTTTTGACTGGACCTTCGGGGTGGGGAGCGTGGCCGTGTCGGGCGCGTTCAGCACGGTGGCGGACCTCAGTGGCCCTCCAAACCTGCAGGAGTTCTACCGGCGTCGCACCATCGAGACGCTGGCGCAGGTGGACCCCAACGACCCTCGGCTCAAAGAGGTGCCGCAAGAGTTCCACAGCATCTGGCCCCTGGACGCGGAGGGCACGGACCACCGCGCTGGCGGCTCCTTCGGCCACCCCAGCACCCTCTACAAGGTCATCTCTTCCGCGGACGGAAAGGCCTACGTCTGCCGTCGCTTCGACACCGTGCGGTCGCCCACGAAGGTCGCCATGGTGGCCGAGCAGACCTGGACGGCGATCCGCCACGCCGGGATTGTGGCCCTGAAGGAGATTCAAGTGCGTCCCTCCGGAGTCTTCTTCTTGCACGCTTTCCATCCCGGCGCAAGGTCGCTCAAGTCGAGGATTCAAGGTAGCTCGTCACACACCACGGCGCCCTTCTTATTCATTTGGTAGTGGCTTGCCCCTTCTCTGGCATGTGCTTCCTGTCCCCTTTCGAGAGGATGCGAGCATGCTCTGGATCTGATGGAGGCTGCCTCCTTGTCCTCTTGGCACTGCTTTCATCAGGGTCTCGGCAAGGTGTCCAAGAGGCGACGGTTTGGTCCTTCCTGTGCCAGATTGGCGGCGCGATTCGGACTGCCCACCTAGCGGGAGCTGCTCTGCGCTGCGTCGATGCGACGCACTTGATTGTGACCCCGGATGCGAGGTTCCGGGTTTCCGGCGTGGGCATCTACGATGTGATCGAGTTCGAGTCGTCCGCGCGGAAGAATCTAAGCGACCTTCAAGCGGTGGACATCGCCAGCCTCGGCAAGCTCGCCCTCAGCTTGGCTGTCGGCGCCGTGATTGTGGACGACGTGCCGGCGATCCGGCAGGGCATTGAGATCCTGCGGCACAACTTTTCCGCCAACCTCTGCCGGTGCATCGAAGCGCTCATTTCTAGGCCCGTGACGCTCGGAGAACTTGGCTCGCTGATGGCGGACTCCCTCATGGCGGAAGTGGGTACGCAGCTGACCATGCCTCGGAGTGACCGGCGCCTGTGTTGCTCATTCCCGCGTCTCTACGTGCCAGGGTTTTGGCAAAGCGCATGCGATGCGTTGGACGACAACCTGAGCAGGGAGTTTGAGAATGGGCGAATGATCAGGTGCTTGGCGGCGTTGCTGGGGCACCGATGACCTTGGGGCGCTCTGCTGACCCCAGCCTCACGACGCAGGCTTCTGCTGAAGCTTGGGTGCATCAACGAGAGGCCGGATCAAGACATGGACGTGCAGTGGAGCGAATCTGGGGATCGGTAAGGATACCGTGGAGAAATCCCTCCCCCCTTTCACGGTGCCTCGCTAACATGCTCCGTGTTTTACAGGTACACATTGAAGCTGTTCCGTGACTTTCTGTTTCATCAAGTGGATGAGAACATGAAGCCGGTGGTCGACTTTGGGCACATGGTGCATTCCTTGAACAAGCTCGACGTTGGAGAGAACGAGCAGATCTTGCTGAGCACGCGGGACTCGCGCCACATCATCGTCGCGAGCTATGCGGACCTGAAGCAGAAGCTGGAGTCCGCGTTTCTGGACCTCTACCGCAACCAGAACCCCGTGAAGCAGGCGGCGGCCCCCGCGCCAATGCGACAGCGGGGCGGCCGACCTCATCTGGGACGCATGGGATCCCGTGGGCCCGCGATGCGCCCGAATCCCGCCGTCAGTCCAGTTCCCGGCGTGCCCGGCGGCATGCCAGTTGGCATGGGCATGGCGGGTCTGCCTCCAGGTGCTGGCAATCCGCATGCGCTGGGAGGTGGCTATGCGGGCGGGGCCTACTACCCAGGTCATGGGCAAGACTGGAGATAGCCAGGCGGGGATGCGCTGCGTTTCCAGCTGCAATGCTTTTTGTCTACAGCGAAGAGAACCTTCATATCTTCTTCTCACTTTCTACCGCGTCTATTGCTCCGCGATCGAGGCGTGCCCGAGCTCTTCGTCCAGAGCCTGGAGCTCATCATCAAGGCTCTGGATCTCCTGGTTGAGGGCCTTCGCACACCTGCTGATCTCGGTTGCCCTGACATGCAGGGCCTGCAAGCGCTTCTCGGCCTGAATCTTTTTCCACTTCAAGCGTTCCAAGTCGTAGTCCCTTCGCATTCTGCTTCCGTCTCGTCGCCTTTGTGCCCAGTCAACGCCATTTGCCGCCGAGGCCGCCGATGCCGCCGAGGACATGGACGCCGCCGAGGACCTGGACGCTTCTTCCCCCCCATCATAGCCCGGACAGCCCCGCTCGTCGTCCCCTGCACTCGGGGGCTTTCCCGTCCCGATATCCTCGTACTTCTCCTGCGCCTTGGCCTCCTCTATCTGCTCTTCCGGTGGCAGAGCAAAGCGCGACGCCACTTCCCCCTCATACCCATGCTTGACCTCGGGCAGCGTCGGCGGCACATACGAGCCGCTGCCATCCACCTTGGACAGGTCCAGCGGCACCTGATTCTTCCTCGTCTTCTGGCGACCGCCCTGGCGATGGTTTCGCCGCATCGCCGTCACCGAGAAGATGTTGCTCTTGAACCCAAAGGACGCCGGGATGCTTTTCCTTTCCTTCGGCTGCGACTCCTGCTGCAAGACGTCGAAATCCACGTAATCGTGCTCGGCGTCCAGCTCACCATCCGTCCAGCGCCGCTGCAGACGCTCCTTCAGCTTCTTCAGACTCGCCTTGAAGCGACTCCGAGAATCCAGGGCAGAGCCGCCCGAGCTTCCCCCTTTGTCCGCATTGCGACCGCCCCTCCCTAGGCCCCGGCCGCCGCCGCCCTCCTCGCCGTCTGCGCCGTTTGAAGACCCCGATCCGCGGCGTTCCTCGCTGCTGCTCCTTCCAGACTTGTCCAAGTCGAAGGCCAGCGGATCCGCCAGCGTAGAGCGGATTTCGGACAGCGTGGGCATCCGAAGCGGCGCTTTGGCCTTCTTCCCGTCCAGATGATGGCCGAAGAGGTAGTCCTCCGCGCGCTCTATGGGCTTCACCGGGCGCTCCCCATGCCGACCAGCCGCATCCATATTCACATAATCGAAATCCTCATCGTTGGAATGGTCCACAGGCGCCAAAGAGCCGCTCCTCCCCCGCTCCATTCCAGAAAATGGACCGAAACCGCTTCGAACCGGGGCTTTCGCGCTAATTTCTCTGTGCAAAGCAACGGAAATTCCACGGCCAGTCCTTCCTCCGCGTCCGCTATAGCTCAGGGAGCGACTCCGCTGCCGGTGGAGGCGCTTTAAACTCGGAGAATGCGCGGGAAAATGGCGCCGGCAAAGAAGTGGGCCCGTTTGGTGCTTGCGCAGCTATTGCACGCGCCAACATCCGCCTTTGTCAAATTTCAGTAGTCCAATCACCGCGCGTTTCAGATCCACCCACCAATGAATCTGGTCGGAAGCATCTTGGTCGCCCATCTGATGCGTCAATAAAGTTACTACACAATATTCTGGCAATCCCAGCGGCAGCTAAACACGCAAAGATCCATTTCGAGATCCAAAGGGCGCTTTTGGCGCCAAATTTTCCGCGCCACTGATGGATTTCGAGGTCCTTCGGGGCCATCCGGATGGCGTCCACGTGCTTCTGCTGCATGGGTGGCTGCAAGATCGCGGCATGTGGCGCCCGACCGCACTGAACCTGCGGCGCTACTACGGCGCCAACGTCCTTCTGGTGGACTGGCCGGCCCATGGGCGCAGTGCGACGCTGGAGAGCGTCGAGGACCACACGCCCGAGCGCTTCCTAGAGGTGCGCGGTGGACTTGGTATGATGCTGTGGGTTCTCGAAGGCGTCGGATGATCTCTCTGACGCGGCTGAAGATGCTCCAAGCGCTGCTGCAAAGCTTGGACTGGGCAAATGCGCCGCTGACTCTCGCAGGAGCGAGCTTGGGAGGAGCGCTAGCCGTTCGGTAGGTACTGGAGAGTCCCCCTCGAATGCGCAAGTGTTCAGCAGAGTGAAGAGCACGAGTGCATCCATTGTCAAATCTGCATACAGATATGCGCTGAGATATCCGAATGTGCGGCACATCTTGTTGGTGGCCAGTGCGGGCATGTCCGAGCCGAGGTGGTACTGCATCGCCCCCTATGCTGCCAAGCTCCTGATCTTCCTTGCGAATCTGGGTACAGGGCTGGAGCACTCCGGTAAGGCCGGCCGTCTCCCTTGGAAGCCAGATGACGAACGCCTGCTGACGCCTCCACCGTGTAGTTGGGCTGCCGAGGCCGCTTCGGACGTTCTTTGCGTGGTGTCACACGGTGCAGACGACCCCGACCTTCGACATCCCAGACCACGCGCCGGAGCTGCTGCGCAAGCG
Organism: Pinguiococcus pyrenoidosus; assembly: GCA_019677205.1. NCBI lineage: Eukaryota > Pinguiophyceae > Pinguiochrysidales > Pinguiochrysidaceae > Pinguiococcus > Pinguiococcus pyrenoidosus. The sequence continues at coordinate 2,271 of JAAMXY010000533.1, read as the reverse complement.
CGGCGTAGGCCTCGGCCTCGCTTGGGGCCTGTTGGACATCGTGTAAGCGGCCGAATTCGCCTCCTGCCGAGCCTGCCAGCCACTAAGCAACGATCGACGCATCCGCGCCGTAGCCACACACCGCAGATTCAAAAGTGGGCCGGTCGCCGCCGGGTCCTGAGGCTGAGCCTGCGACGGGAGCCGCATCGTTACGAGAACGGGGGCAAACAGAGCTATGCGAGGCCGCGACGGGAAGCTTCCGACGTTGCCTGGGCGTGGTTGAGCTTCTGGCGCATGCACGAGACGATGTGCGTCTTCCTGCCGTCTGCACATCTGGAGAGATACCCAGAGCTGTGGGGCCTGAAGACGACCGACGAACAAGAGCAATCGAAAATCGACGACGGAGCCAGAGGTCGAGACGCCGCGCTTCGTCAGCACGAGCAGAGAGACGACCCACGCTCGGTCGATGGTCTCGGCAGCAGGATCCGCGAGTGCCGCGACCTCCTCATCTTCTTCACGTTTGCTGCAGCCTTCGTCACCACCATTGGGGCCGCGGGCAGGTCCGCGCAGGCGAGCGACTTCGTCATCACCACGGTGTTTCCCTTCAGCAACTGCCTTGTCAAGGAGATTCGCCTCCCGAGAGGCTGCGTCCCGCTCTCCGAAGTTCCCATATAGCGTCCTTCATACAATCCAGCGTCGTCCTAGAGCAGAATTTGGCAGAGCGAAAGCTCTTCTTTTTCGCGTCGTTGCTCATTTTCCTTTGCTTTTTCGGGGGGCATTTTCTGATGAAACGTCGCGAAATCCGCAGAAAATTTCGTCTTCGCACATTTCCCGCCAAATTCTACCCTTATCCTGCCATAGCACAGCACGATACTCCTCGAAACTCGCAGTCTCGAGAAAGACACCGACGCCTCCCTTTCCCTCTGCACAGAGGGGCACTGCACCGCTGTCCCTGCACTTCCGAGTCAGCATGGCCGTGCTGGAAGTCAAGGCGATGTCGGAGATCGCGGCCGCGATGGCCGGCGGCCAGAAAGGCGTGCTGATGTTCTACGCCACATGGCAAGACGCCAGGTAAACCCCGAGTTCTCTGCCTTTTTTTTGGTGTGTGTGTGTGTGTGTGTGTGTGTGTTCTGCCCGAAGTGCAGAGGCGCTGACTCGCGAGAGAAGTCGTCCAGGAGGACAGCTGCATCAGCTGCTCGAGGCCATGGCCCAGGCGCCGGAGAACGCGGCCGTCCGGTTCTTCACCTGTGAGGCCGAGGCGGCGCCGGAGCTCAGCTTGAAGATGGGCGTGGAGATGGTGCCCCACTTTGTCTTCCTCACGA
>JAAMXY010000529.1:0-12861 GCA_019677205.1 Pinguiococcus pyrenoidosus | reverse complement strand
CCCCAACATCCGCTCGCGGCAGTTCTGTGCGCGGTATGCGTACCGCTGCCCCGCGTTGGTCGACCGCATCGGGCTCCTCCCAGCGGAGCAGGGAGCCATCATTCTTGGAAGCGACACCGCGGCCAGCAGTTCCATCCTCTGCTCGCCATATGAAGCCCAGTACGCCTACTTCGACGAGACCTCGAGTGAAGGGTCTGGCTACAAGTGCTGCGATGGCTTCGTTCCAACCGCGTGGGACAGCTGCGAGCGTCGGTTCACGGTGTGCGACACCACCGACGCGACCAGGCAGGTGTCTTCCCCGCCTGCCGCGCAGTTGAAGGAGGCGCGCGTGTTCGTGGAGAGCGGCGCAGCGACCTACAACGACGAGCAAAATGTCGACGAAGACGACTTGCCTTGGATTTACTTCGAGTATGGCGACGGCTCTTGAGTCATCATGGACACGGAAGCTGCTTTGGTGAACTATGAGCAGGCGCAAGCGGGCTTGCAAGACGCCATCGCCGCCAATGCCGTGCAAGTCGCGAACGTGAGGGTGACGCGAACCGAGGACTTTTACTTCGGCCGCACCGACAATCGAGGGGTGTGGCAGCAGTTCCTCCTCGACCCCGACGGCACCACCTCCGACCTGCGGAGTCTGTATCTCTTTCCCTTCATCGCTTCTGAATTCATTGACGCCGCGGGGACGCACATTCGGACCACTCTGCACACCTTTGCCACGGGCGATGCCGGAGTTCTGGACGACGGCGGCTTCGAGGTCCCCGTCCGGCACGAGGGCGCCGGCCTGACATTAGTGGACGACGAGACTGCTGGGATCATTCCCGTGCATGTCACGCATCCGGAGATTCCCGACGAGGCGTGCGGGGTGGATCACATCCTGATGTGCGCCTACACGGTGGACGGCCAAATCGAAGCGGGCTGCTCACAGACGGACGAAAGCGGCTTCGCGTTCATCTCGGTGCCACTCGGTGCGGACATGATCGTACGGAACGGCTGCTCTGCTCGCAGACCTTGCTTTCCGACTACATCACATCCACGGCTGGACGCCTGGAACAAGGCATGGAAGATTCGCTGTGCGAGACGATCGCTTCCAGCCTTGACCGCCTCGTCTATTGCTGACGCCTGCGCCTGTTCTAGAATGGAGCAGAGGGCTTGAGCTTCCGTCCGAGAGGCATCTTCTGGCAGTGTGACGATGGTGGTGTTTTGATTCAGCCTTGCTAGCAGCCGACCCATCTGCCACGCGGTCGCTTCCTCTTGAAGCTCTGCCATGCGGCTTCGGTGGCCAATCGGAGACCGCGCATCTGTCCATGTCAAGTGACGACGACTCCTCGTACAGCCAATCCTCCGGCGCGTGTTGATATTTTAAATTATAGTCTTGAATTGGGGATATGCGGGCGCGAGAGGCAGCGGCAGCGGCAGCGCAAGACCTTTCATCAACGAGGCGTCTGCTAGCTGCACCCCGTCCAAACCAGAGATGGCGGCGTTTGAGCTACTTCGTCTCCTTGTCGAGGACGCGGAGGAGGCAGCCAAGCACTCTTGGCTGAGCAAGACCGCGCGTCGAGCCGTGAATGAAAGTATGCTCCCCATTGAGCGATGCGGCGCCCGAGTTCTGTCGGCAATCATCTGCCACGAGCTTGAAGACCTACCCAGACGGGATGAGTTTATTGGTCAAACCTGTAGTCTCTCCCAGGAGACCGCGGACGCTCTCGGAAAGGAGCTAGGGTCTCCACAGACTGGGTCTGGGGGCGAACTTCCCCTTGAGGAGGTCGTCCCCTTCCTGCCTGCGTACTTTGCATATGTGCAGCACGATCTAGACCTTTGCATCGAGCTCTACGAAGGTCTTTCCGCGCAGTATGCCACAAAACCAGATCTTAGCCTTGTGGCGTGGCGTGGTCGTATTGGCGCTTTGTGCAAAGTGCGCGAAGTGTCCGTCAATGTGAAGGACAGCATTCTGCAGGAGCTCCAGGAGCAAGTTCTTCACGCCGAGAACGAAACACGCCGTGCGCGATGGAAAGCTCTTTCGGGCCAGGCCCTTTTCAAACTCGATAAGAATCCGGACGCAGCGCTTCCCCTCCTCGCTGACGCTTTGCAACGGCATCCCGATGACATCGAGGTCCTAGAGCTGGCTGCAGACTGCAACCTGAAGTTGGCCAACTTCGAGGAACGAAAGACAAGAGGCTCACGCTTGGACAAGCGTGCGAAAGCTGCTCTTCGCAGAAAGACGCAAAAGTACTACCAAGCTGCCAACGAGTACTTCGAGAGGATTCATGAAATTGTCGACGAGAACGACGTGTCCGGCAAATTCCTCGGCTTGTGGGCTCGATGTCTCGTGAATCTGGACGATAAGGAAGGGGCACGGAGGCTTCTAGATCGAGCGGTCCATATGGCAGAAGGGCAGAGCGTGCCTCTTGCGTTCGCGCTCCAGGAGAGAGCGCGCTTCTACTGGTACAACATCCGCGATAAAAAAAGAGCGGCGATTCAGGACGCGCAGGATGGCCTCGCTGCCATCGATCAGATCGCGGAGCCGAGCCTCGCAGTGATGCTGCATCGCGAATTGGTCAAGTTTCTTCGGGGCCGGCCCCAATCACCAATCAATCCAGAAGCCATCGCCCACGCCATGACGATCATGCGGCTTTCCAACGGCAAGCGCTGCGAAAAGGAGCTTGAGATGCTCCGAGGCGAGTACGGCGATCGGATTCGGCGTGATAAGAGTTGGAAGTCTCTCCTCGGACTCTGTGAGGTTCTGATCTATCAGTGCCATGATCACGAGAGCTGCACGTCAGATTGTCACCGCATCGACGAGCTGCTAGCGACTGCGTTGGGCAGGTGCAAGGCCAGCGAGGAAGGTCTCGCAGCCGTTGCGCGTCTTTGCATTCTGTATGAGAAGCTCTGCGGAAACACGCCCAGCTTGCCTGATGATCGGCTGGAACCTTTCCTTGAGGCCCGGCGCACGCATCTGACCGAGGCATCGCAAGACGACATCCTCTGTAGTGACGACCTCTAAGAGCTCCAATGTCGTCCAATCGCGCCTACGTGTAGCCTACGTAACTTTCTATGCAACTCAACTCTATTGTAGTTTTTTATTTGAAACCGCTCGATATCCTTTGGCGGAAATGCGTTCCGAGCGCGGACTCGCCAACGTCACGGCCGCGGTGCTTGTGCGAAGGCGAGAAGCTGACTCCAGCGCGGCGTTCTCTTCCAAAATGAGTCAATCATCCACCGGTCGCAAGGGCCGGAGACACAGGGGGCGGCAGAATCAACCACGACGCGGAGGCCCCGACGGAAGCATCGGTGGACGCGTGTGGAAGTTCAAAGGGTACATCAGACGCCCTGGCTCGATCAAAACGCTACACGATGCCATGCTATTCTTCTCAATGGCTAGCAAGGAGTTTGAAGATGGAGAAGAGCTCATGAAGCTCCTCATCTCTACCTCTGGCAAGCGGAGTCTGGCAAAAGCCGCAAAAGCCCTCGACATGAGGAGCCATCCCGAAGTGTTCGAAGATAGTCTTTGCCCCTTCTTGCAGCGTTTGGATCGGGAAGAGTTCACTTCAGAGTTCATGATCGACGCCGTGGGCGATCTGCTGAGCATCCTTGCGAGAAATCCCGCCTTCCCATCGGCATTGCAGCACTTCTCCGAAACATCAGGAGACGAGGGCAAAGAACTGAGCAGCTGGCTTGTACTACGCCTTGCACAGCGCGCTCTGATGGATGAAGACTTCCCCGCGCCTCTGATCAACCACCTCAGAGGGTGGGCGCTGATCTTGGCGGACGCTGGCGCACCAAAAGCGCGCCAGCTGCGCTTGCTCTCCACTTCGCTGGCGTGGCATGCCGGCGATCGCGGCAGGCACGACAGTAATCCCATCAGCTTTCGCCAGGTTCCGGTCATCCCCACCAGGGAAGAGATCCTCTGTGCGGAGTGTCTTTGTCTCCCCGGTGCTGATCTACCATTCGGAACCCCGCACCGCGAAGCGCCAGACACGACCGACTCCGGTGGAGGCGCTGGCGGAGAAGGTTTTGAGGAAGAGCAGCTAACGAGGGCGACGGAAGCCCTTCTTGACAAGCACTTCCGGCTTCTTCGAGAGGATTTCATCGGCCCTTTGCGGCAAAGGTTGCGCAATAGAAACGACTGGGAGGAAACGAAGGAGCGTATTCCCACTGGATGCTACTGTGATGTCCAAATCGAAGAGATAAACTGTGACGAGGAGCGGACCCGATCTCCCTCTCTCATGGTAAGCTTCCGCTTTCCTCCCAACCATGAGGTCCTCTCTCTCGGCAGCAGGAAGGCAACCCAGGAGTACTGGAGGAGAGGTCAAAGGGGCGACCGGATCCTCCCCAAGGGGTCCCTGGTTGCACTCTTCGACTCGACGGGTCCCAAGCTTCTTGCGATGGTTGCCGAGCGCGAAAGTAAGGGCATGGCCAGAACAGATGCAAATGGTGACCCACATCCACAGATAGGTCTCGAATTCTTCGGCCCTGCCTTCGGATCCAGGAATCGTTCCATGAATGATGTCGCCAGCATTCTCTTGTTGCGGGGCCTAGGCGTCCAGGAGGGGCTGAGCATTGTCGAAGTGTGTAGCAGTTTCTTCGCGTACGAGCCTGTCTTGAGAGCGCTCCAGCGGAAGACAACTCTTCCTATGGCTGAAGAGATTGCCCAGGGAGCGCCTTCGAGGCCGCCAAGCTACGTCGACTTCAATCTGAAGACCGCCATCGATGATGTAGCGTATCTTCGAGGCCCAAGCGGTGACTTCTGCCCACTTGAATTTGACGAGAGCCAGCGCGCATCCTTAGAGCTCGCGCTGTCAACCCGAGTCGCCCTCATTCAAGGACCACCGGGAACCGGAAAAACTTTCCTGGGATCAAAGCTTGCCGAAATCATTCTCAAGAGAAGCGGCGAGAGGATCATGGTCCTCGCGCACACCAACCACGCGGTCGACGATTTTCTTACCAGCCTTATCCAGGATGGGGGCATCACCGACATCGTGCGTTTCGGGAAGGCCAGCAAGCCGGAGGTGGAGCCATACACGTTGGCTCATATGGAGCAAGACAGGTTCCACAGTCCTGGTCTTTTTGGGGCCCTTCGCGAAGACCTTCGGGACTCGCTTTCCAGTGCCAGGCGATTAGCGGCGACCTCATCGTCAACGTGGTCCTCGATGGCTTCGTTTTTGGAGGAGCAACACCCAGATGCGTACGAGCAGCTTGCCAATCCTCCGGATAGCAGCGATGATGGCTACCAACTTGTTGGAGAGGGAGGCAGGACGGCTACGGAAGACTACTTCTGGGATCGCTGGACAAGAGGTGAATGCCGCAATCCGCAAAGGACTGGGGATGGTGGATCGCTGTGGCAGCTCTCCGTTGAGATGCGGATGCAACAAGTACAAACCTGGAGAGAGGAAATCGGCCTCATGCTGGCGCGCCGCCTCTGCGAATGCAAAGATGCGTCCACGAAGCTGGAACAGCTGGATCGCCAAAAGAGCATTGCTTGCTTGAAGTCTCGCAGGGTGATTGGAATCACCACCACGTCGGCCGCAAAACACCAGAAGCTACTCGTAGACGCGAAACCCTCCGTCTTGATCGTCGAGGAAGCGGGGGAGGTCCTGGAGGCCCACATTCTCGCATGTCTCAGCGATTCGGTCAAGCATCTCATCATGATCGGCGACCATCAGCAGCTCCGGCCGAAGATCGAAAACTATGAACTGTCCGTGTCGAATGGGAAAACGCCGCATCAGTTGGACATCTCACTCTTTGAACGCTTGATTGTTGGTGGGATGATCTACGGACGTTTGGTCAACCAGCACCGGATGCGTCCGGAGATCTGCGACTTGATACGAAGCGCATACGCTTGCCTCACCGACGCTCCGAAGACTCGGGAATATGCGGACATCCCTTTTCTCGCGAAGAATGTCGTCTTTGTTGACCACGAGGAGAACGAGACAGGCACGTCCACCGCCAAGGAGAATGCCTTTGAGGTCGAGCTCGTGTATAACATTGTTGCCTACCTGCTACGGAATGGAGTGGCTCGGAAAGACATCGTGGTGTTGACCCCGTACGCCGCCCAGCTCAGGCTCCTCCGCGCAAACGCGCTTTGCAAGAATTTCCACCTGCTACTTAGCGATTCAGATGCTCAGGAAGTCGCAGAGCTCGGGAGTTCGCTTGACGTTGGCGAGGATTCAACGCTGGACACTGCCGAAGGCGAAGGAATCCGCGGAGCAACCATTGACAACTTTCAGGGGGAGGAGGCCGACTTTGTCGTCGTAAGCCTGGTGCGCAGCAATGACAACTACAACATTGGATTCCTAAGTGAGGTCCAGAGGGTCAACGTGCTCCTGTCTCGGGCGAGAAGATGCGAGATCCTCGTAGGAAATTCAATAATGTTCAAGTATGCTGAATGCTGGAAGTGGCGCTTCAAGCTTCTCCGTGAACGGGGCCAGATCTTCAAAGGACTCCCAGTGAGATGCATTAGGCACAAGAGAGAGCCGCCAAAGCCACTGAGGACGTCTGAAGACTTTGAGCGCTATGCTCCGAACGGTGGCTGCGATGAGCCTTGCGACTTCAATTTGGGATGCGGCCACGTCTGTCCCCTCCGTTGCCATCATCCGGACGACGACCACAGCACTGTACGATGCACTGCTATCAAGTCGGACAAGTGCAGGAAAGGGCACGACCGCCTCTTCCCATGCGGTTCTCCGCTCCCAGCGGGGAAGTGCAAAATGTGCTACGAGCTCCAGAAACGCGCTGCAGAGCGCCGGAAGAAGTCGGATCCTAGGAGAAAGGCACTGCTGCAGATGCAGGAGCAACTTCTCGAAGCGGAAACAGAGCGGGCAGATGTGGAGGCCGAACAAGCTTCGCTTGCAGAAACAGGGCAATTGCGGCAAGGTCTTGAAGACGCCAGGATTCGACTAAGCGATTCGAAGGCTCAGCTCCGGAGAAAGAAGGCGCAGCTCGCTGCTCTGGAGGCCTCGGCGAGCGACGAGCGTTGTAAGGGGGATTTGGCAAGCCAAGTAGATTCAGCTGACGCCGACAGAGAACACAAGGACTGCGCGCTGCATGGCGACAAGAAGTCTGTGTCTGCCGAGGAGGACGGCATCGATGGCGGTGACAATTCCGACTCGGTCCTTTCAACGGGTGAGGAGGGCGAGCCAAAAGCCCCAAATCTGACAGAAACTGCGGATGCGTTTGCAAGGTGGCACGCCATTTTGGAACTGGAATGGTCTTCTCAGAGTCCAGAAGTGCAGCACCGGGTACGAAGCCTTGTCAAGGAGACTTCCCCATCCGCGCTAGAGACCCTGTTCTCTTGGGAGGGCTTGCCGAACCTGCGCTTGGCGTCTGTTTTGAAGAGTGTGGCCAGCAAAGCTTTCCAGCCGCCGATTCGTGGAAAGCTTCGACGGGTGGTGGACCTCACGCGCGAGCTGGAGTGGATCCGAGCATACCGAGAAGCTGCGACTCTCGATGACTCGCGGCTTCGCTCTGTTCTGATGAGACTTTGCGCCATCCAACTGGAGTCCGACGACGCTTCGGAGGTTTCGCTGACGCGCGTCTTGCTCAAGAGGACTGACTGCTTCGGCCAGGAGGCGGCCTTGGAACACCTCCTCGCTGCATCCGCGGTGGAGGCAGGTCGCTTCCGCCAGGAGAATTGCTTGACGTGGTTCTCGCTGTTGTTCTTTGTCGTGAGCACGTGCTCATCGGAGTGGGGCGCATTCCTGAAGCTTGCGCTTGCGCAACTGCGGAAGGTCAGCGGCCAGGCAGGATTAAAAACCAGGGCTTCACCAGAGAGGGTGTCGGCAAAGGACCTTCGGCAACGCTTGAAAGCAGGAGCGGGGAGCTGCGAACCGCTGCACAGGCTGATAGATCTAATCGGGCTGACCGAGGTCAAAGAGAAGATGCTCGAAGTTCGCTACAAAGCGAAGCTTGACAGAGAGCGAGACCTTAAAGACTCTGCACAGCACAACGCTATCTTCCTTGGCAACCCCGGAACCGGCAAGACGACCGTTGCGCGTATCTACGGCGAGATCTTGAGCGATCTGGAGATTCTGCCGGGCAGGGAGTTTCAAGAGGTCTCCGGTGCGAAGCTTGTGCAGGAAGGAGTCAGCGCGCTTACGTCGCTTCTAGACGAGATCACTGAGAAGGGAGGGGGCATTCTCTTCATCGATGAAGCGTATCAGCTGCAGCCTCAGAGCAGTGCTGCTGGCAGGCTGGTCCTCGATCTTCTGCTGACCGAGGTGGAGAACAAGCGCGATGTCCTGGCGGTCGTCCTTGCTGGCTACAAGGAGGACATGCAGGCGATTCTTCAATACAACGATGGCCTCGCTTCGCGCTTTCGGCACCGTTTTGAGTTCTGCGACTTTTCGGACAACGAACTCTGTGAAATCTTGCTCGCGTCTCTGGAAGCTGGGACGCCGAAGTGGACCATTGACGATCCCAGCTGCGCACGCATCGCCGCTAAGAGACTGGGTCGCCAGAGAGGAACGAAAGGTTTTGGAAATGCTCGCGCGGTTCGAAACTTCCTAGAAGACGCCAAAGAGCGACAAGCTAAGAGACTGTATGCACAGGTCAGCGAAGACGCATTTCCGAAAGGTGCCGACGCTTTCCACTTGGCCTATGAGGATCTTTTTGGCTGCGCGTCCTTCGTGCGGGAATATTCAGAAGCTTACCAGGAGCTGAGACAGCTTCAGGGATTGAAATCGGTGAAGGAGGGCGTGGAGCAGCTGATCCAGATCTGTGAAACGAACTTGGAGCGAGAGAAGCTTGAGCAGCCCCTCGCTGAGGTCAATTTGAATCGCCTGTTTCTCGGTAACCCAGGAACCGGAAAAACCACCGTGGCAGGAATATATGGCCGCCTCTTAAGGGAGCTGGGGCTTCTGTCGAAAGGCGAGGTCATCTGCAAAACTCCAGGCGACTTCATTGGCAGCGCCTTGGGCCAGTCTGAGCAGCGGACCAAGGGGATTCTCAAAGAGTCGTTGGGCTGCGTCCTCGTCATTGACGAGGCCTATTCCCTAGCTCCAGCGTACGGGGCGAATGGGTCAGGAACAGATCCCTACCGAAGTGCCGTCGTGGACACGCTCGTTGCCGAGGTCCAAGGCCGACCAGGGGAGGATCGATGCGTGTTGATGCTGGGCTACCAAGCAGAAATGGAAAGCTTCATCAGAAATGCAAACCCTGGCTTGCAGCGCCGCTTCCAGAGTGACCGGCCTTACATTTTTGAGGACTATGATGACGAGGCGCTCCTGCAGATACTGAATCGCAAGCTCAGCAAGAAGCACTTGTCGGCTAACCTCCAAACAAAGCTGGGTGCGATCGACCTCCTTTCGCGTGAGCGCATGAAGCCGAATTTCGGGAATGGAGGGGCTGTCGAGAACCTTATCGGTCTTGCCGTGAGCAACGCGGAGATCCGCAGGCAAGGTCTTCCGAGCGCTCAGCGTGCGAGGGATGCGACGCTTGTTCTTGAAGACTTCGTTGGCGATGTCGCGCGAGAGCTTGCGGAGCTGCGCGAAAATCCCATGAGCCTCTTCGATGATATTCTGGACGCGGAAGACGTCTTGGAGAAGTTTCGAGACTTGGTTGAAGAAGTCCAGGATGCTAGGCGTCGTGGCCGAGATCCCAGAGAAGACATTGAGTTCACCTACAAGTTCGTTGGGCCGCCCGGGACCGGGAAGACCACGGTGGCAAGGCGCATTGGAAAGCTTTTCTGGTCTCTGGATCTCCTCCCGAGTTGCGAGTTCAAGGAAGTGAGGCCATCAGATTTCTCCACGGGCTTTGTAGGACAGGCAGCGGGCAAGGCCCGTGAGATCTTCCGGGAAGCGCTTGGCGGTGTACTTTTCATCGACGAAGCGTACGGACTGTATGAGCCCAATCGATCCGGTGGTTTCATGAAGGAGGCTGTCGACGAGATCGTGGCCATGCTCACGGACCCGGATTTCATGAAGAAAGTTGTGGTCGTCTTCGCGGGATATGAGGAAGAAATTGAGGACATGTTGTCGAACGTAAACCAAGGGCTGAAGTCCCGGGTAAAAGAGGCAGTACGCTTCCAGGCCTTCAAGCCAGAGAAGGTTGCCAGAATGATGCGCAAGGGACTGGAGGAGAAGGGCTTCGCCATGGCGCCGGAGGCAGAGGCGACCATCCTGACGCGCGCGTCGTCGCTTTGCTCCGTGCAGGATTTTGCCAGTGGCCGGGACGTCCAGCAGTGGTGCCAAGCGACATGCAAGGCGGCTCGCCGACGGGCCAAGGAGGAGAAGGCAGAAGGGGACCTTATTTTTGTATCGGACGTCGACCTGGAACGGTCGCTGGAGACTCTCGCTGTCAACAAGAACCGCGGGGCGAGCTTGGGACCCAGCTTAGACAATCCAGAAGATGCATTTGAGGGTCTCGTCGAATGCTCCAGCATCCTTGAAATGGCCCGACGGCTCGCAGATGCAGTGGAGTTCGAGAAGCAGGATGGGCGAGATCCACGCCAGAGTATACCCATGACATTCAAATTCATTGGCCCGCCGGGAACGGGAAAGACCGAGGTAGCCCGGCGGATGGGAGAATTCTTTCGGGCTCTCAAAGTCCTCCCTGGTGCGAAGCTTGTGTCGAAGAGCGCGACGGAGTTTGGCACTGGTTACGCTGGCCAAGCTGGTCAAAGGACCCGAGAGATCTTTCGGCAAGCCCTAGGTGGCGTGCTATTCATCGACGAGGCATATCGCTTTTACGATGGCAAACCAGGGGGATGTATGTCGGAGGCCGTGGATGAGATCGTGCAATTACTGACGGAAGAGGAATTCAAGGGGAAGCTGGTGGTGATCTTTGCAGGCTACGAAGCGGAAATGGAAGTCATGCTTCGGAAGGTCAACCCGGGGCTGCGATCTCGGCTCCAAGAGACCCTCCGCTTTGAGCCTTGGGGTGCCCAAGCTTCAGCGGCGCTCCTGAGGCGGAAGATCGAGGAGCGGGGCTGGATTCTTGAGGAGAGCGCTGATCTTGAATCGCTGTTCGACGCAGCGGTCCGCATCCCGGACTGGGCCAGCGGCAGGGACATCCAGACACTTTTCATGAGCATCACGTTGGAGTACGCCAAGGATCGGAAGAGGTCCGGGGGGCGTTCCGTGACCTCGACTATGCTGCAGCATGCCTTTTCTAAGCTTCTTGCAGAGAGATCATCAGGAGCCGTCCTCGAGAACCTGAGCAACGCACCGGAAGCAGCCGAAGCAGCTCAAGCAGCCGAGGCAGCCGTAGGAGCCCAACACGCGCCGGCCCGCGACACGGCTTCCAGCGGAAGGATTTGTAGTACCTCTACCGAGCTGGCGCTGGTGTGCGAGGACAGAACGCAGGAGCCGGAAGCAGAATGCGATGGCGATGGTTCAAGTGGTGACGACGTGCTCACTCTGCTTGAGAAAGCGGTGAAAGAACTCGGCTACGACGACTCTCACGAGACGCGCAAGCGCCTCGTAGAGACTCTGGAAGCCGCAAGCCGAAAAGGCTCCATCCCCAGCGACATTCTCGAGTACGTGATGAAGCATCTCCCCATGAGACCCGAAGCAGAGGTCACAGCGAAGCTGTTGCCACAAGTACCAGTCGTGTTGAGCGGTTTTCAGAACGCGGTGAAGGCCGAGGAGGAGCGACTGGCGGAGCTTGAGCGCCTCGCTGAGGAAGAGCGGAAGCAGGAAGAAGAGCGGTATGCGAAGAAGCAGGCCAAGCTGAGGAGCATGGGCATCTGCCCTGCGGGCTTTGAGTGGTTCCGCGAAGGAGACCACTGGAGATGCGGCGGGGGCAGTCATACGATGCGCGATGATCAGGTTTAAGCAAGCTTCCGTCGTCGGACAAGGCATCATGGGAGCAGAGGCCCAGCACGGGCGTCTGAGGGAACGCTACTACGTTATCAAAACCAGCTGCTAGAACCGAGCCCCTCGCTTCAAGAGTTTTCACTGAAGGGCAAAGCTGCATCAAGGCTCTTCACTCCTGGCTAAGGAGACGTAGTAGTCTTATCTCCGAATTGGGGTTTACATCCCATGGAGGAGATAAGGTGAACTCCTAAAAGTTTGTGGGCTCGTCTCGGCGCTGCATCGGCGTTCACCCTGTCGCCGCGTGTCCTTCGTGTTCTGAAGATGGGATTTTCGACCCTTCTCCTCATGCAATTGTCCCGCATGTACTCCTGCCAGGCTGAGGATCTCCATCTGCCTGCGTACTGCGTTGACTCTCTATGTCCGATGTGGGTTTTTGGTCCTTCCTTTCTGTGTGCTTGATGGGTTCTGCCCTCGGATCTTCTGCAGTCCCTCCGTGGGAGCGTCGGGCTGATAAGCGGAGCCGATCGTTTGCTGCCAAAGCAAGGAGCATTGCCGTGGCTTTGCGTTGCCTTGTCCAGCGCGGACTTCGTCTCCCCAACTGTTCCAACGTCAGCGCGTCTTCCAACATAAGCTTCTGGTTTGCGCCCGTTGCTGGGCGTTCTTCCTTCTCGTTCATATTGCAGCACTTCTTCGATTCCCACTCGTGTCACCACTGTTGTATTCCTTTCCTCGATGCACCCGCAAGTGAAGTGCCGCTGAGCTCGAACTTGTTAGGACGCGAAAGGGGAAGTTGATTGTGATTGATCTCTTCAACGCGGACTGATTCCCTACGTCACCCTTCGTCCGCGTCACCCTGACTCTTCTTTTCATGCCTGCCGATCTGCTATGCGCCCGCTACTAGAGCAGGGAACCGCTCCTTGTCTGTCGACTCCAACAAATATTCTAACATATTTTGAAAAGTGAAAAGGTCTTGGGATCAGCTGACGTAGAGACGCACAACTTATCTCAATCTCCAAGACAGTTTAGAAAAATCATAAGACTATACGACTAAGGGTTTGGGTTAGGGTTAGGGTTAGGGTTAGGGTTAGGGTTAGGGTTAGGGTTAGGGTTAGGG
>JAAMXY010000523.1:0-24271 GCA_019677205.1 Pinguiococcus pyrenoidosus | reverse complement strand
TCCTTCTCGAGCCTGTCCAGCTTGACCCTGCTCCTCTTGGTTGCTCGGCGCCCGACCTCTCCTCTGCGAATCTCCTAGATACGAATCACTCTTGTGCTCTTCGACTCTTTTTAGCTCTTCGAAGCTTCGTATCAACGCGTTCAGCTCCGACGCGGTGTTCTCGTGAAGAATGTCCTCCACTTCTGCGTCCAAGAAGCGAGATCCGCGCAACCTCTCGCGGACTCGCCAACCTCGAAATCTTGATTGAATGCATCTCGCAGCCTTCGTCTGAAGTCTTTTGCGCTCGCGATGGCCTCGAAAAAGCCGTTGGATGCGGATTGCAGACTGTCTTTTCGTGCAAGACGTTGACGACAGCAAGATTGCAGGCAGCCGAAACCTTTCAAGGGAAGGGGCTTCTGCGAGCACCCGTTTCCCCTGGATGGACTCACAGATCTGAAGCTGCCGATTCAAGTGTGCGTACCACTGATTCGACGCGTCCAGCGTTCTTGTGATTGCGGTGAAAGACTTCATGAGGGCTCTGAGCACATCAGTCGAGCACGGCGGCGGCTTCGTCGTTCTGTCCCGGCAACGTTGAGCAGTGTGCGCGCTTCCGAGATCGGCGTTGTATTGGCGCATTCTCCGCCGACGCATTGCCAGTGCTCGCTGAAGAGAAGTAATGTCGTCGAAGAGAGAACTGCACAGCATTCCTGTCAAGTCAGCAGTAGAAGACTGGTCCATTCCCAACGCCATGAGACCGTCCCACGAATCCGATTCGAGAGGAAGGCATCTTCTTGGAATCTCAGATCCGCACCGCTGGCACTCGAGAGACGAAGCGAAATTGTCATTTGAGCACACTGGGCACGCTGCGATAGGTCGAGCGCTCTCCAGCAGCGAAACCTTGCCTTGTCTGCGAGAGGACGAAGACCTCAAGGCTAGCTTTACTCCGCCGGAGGAAATGCTACCTGACGTACGAAGCAGCATTCCTTTATGAACGCTCTGCGCAACGGATGATCCGTGGCACGGTCGAAACTCTGATGGAAAGGAACAAGCCTGAGCTACGCGGCCGATCCCTTTAATCCTTTCAGCATAATCTGCCAGTCCGACTTCCTCTTGATCGTAAATTTCGATTGCAGGAATGATGCTCAGCACCTTTCGCCTTGTAGGGCTTGAGTCAACAGGGTTGTCACGCAGATCCAGGCTTCGCAGGCCTTGCAACTTTGACAGCCTTTGCAATTCACCTTCTGCGGCAATGCAATTGAATGAGAGATCGAGTTCCCTGAGGTCCATCGGAGATCGAAGACAGTGCTCCGGAATCACGGATACCGAATTGTCACGTAGGACAAGCTTCCGCAAGGATGGCAAAAACGTCACCGTATCGCGCTCAGTCAGGCCGCTGATCTGATTTGCTGAAAGCCACAGCTGCTCCAGGTAGGGTAGTTGCAGACCGTCCGGAAATTTGCTGAGTTTGTTGTTTGAAAGACCCAAAACCATCAGGAACGGAGCATATCTGCTGATGGCCACTCCATCGATGCTCTCTACCAGATTCTTGCTCAGTTCTAGCCGACTGAGCAACGGAGCATCCAGTAGACTGTCAGGATGAAAGTGAGGACCTACTCGATTGTTAAAGAGGCTGAGGCTTTGAAGGGCACAGGCCGTCACCCTAAACCTGTCACCAGCTCCGCTGTTCTGAAGCGTAAGTCGATTGTTGTCCAAGCTGAGCTCGTCCAAGGACGGAAAGGACGCCCCCCTCTTGTCTGAAAGGAAAAGCCAACCGAGAGCTCCTTTGAGACGATTCATGGAAAGGTCTAAGTGTGTCAAATGCCGGAGCCCTCGCAAGGCGTAGCCGAGCGAAACGAGTGACTCGTCGGCAGCCTCCCCAATGACGTTGTCCCTGAGGCTCAGGTACTCTAATGCACTCAACGAAGGCAGGATCGCAGAGATGCTATCAGCTCCCAACGCGTTAACGCTCAAGTTGAGATGTCTCAACTGATGTGCTCGGGCCAAGCAACTCACGTCGGAGAGGCTTTCCACACTCAGCTCGATACGACGCTGCTGCCACCATTGTCCAAGGGGCGCGAGGTCTGACTCCGCGAGCTTGTGACCATGAGTCGCCTTCTGGAGAGCGCCCGTCAAAATGTTCTCCGGAGCTTCCTTGTGGACGCTACGTTGCCCTTGAATCATGCTATCGTAGATTCTCCTCGTCACCGAAGCCTTCGTCCAGCACAAAAATGCTTCGACTAGTCCTTGCACCTTGGTGCCAGGCTCTACATCTCGCCTTGTCTCTCTCCTGTTGCCGCCCGATGGTTTGGAAGGCGCCTTCGCCACTGCCCCATCGTACAACGCCTTTTGCACTCTTTCCCTGGCCTCCTTGTCTCGCACGGTCCGCTGCATTGTCTTCCGCTCCGTCATCATCTTTCTCAAACGACGGCGAGATCTATGGAGCCGGAAGGCTCTCTGGATTACGCAAGCAGCGATTCTCTGTTTTGCTCGTCTCTGAAGCCGCATTTCGCAGGCAGTTCTCCAACCCCTCTGAATCAACTTGGCTGCACGGCTTTGCCGGAAAGGGTCCATGACAGCAAGACGGCCGCACCTTGTCGTGAGCGTGGCTTCGCGCAGAAGTGCATCCTCGCGCGGTATCCCAGCTTCGAAGGCTGCCTCGACAAGCTTATCCAGTTCACGGAATGCCAGCACTTTATCCTCTGCTGCATGCGCTTGCTTCAGCTTCGCAAGAACCGAGTCTAGTCTCTGCACGCGGTTTCGCATCAGGCAAGCTTCTTTCGCCAACGCCTTGTGCAACGACAAGTTCCGATCCAGGTGTTTAAGCTGCGCGGCAAGATCGACCATTTCGTCCATCCTGTTTACCAAAGCAGGCTTTGTGGGTTGCGTCAGAAGCTCTTCTGCCAGGTCCTGTGAAGATTCTTTAATCTGTTTTGCAAGCTTTCGCTCGCGACGGAGGGCCTCCTTGCCTTCAACAATTGTGCGAGCCCGCGCAGAAGAGGTGCGGCCAATCTCTCGCAGATCTTCTATCGCAGACTCGAGCTCAAGAAAGCTACTCGATGCATCATCAAGTTCGGATACCAAGCGTGTTACAAGGTCCAAATCGCTCCCATCCCCACTGTGTTCTGCCTCTGTATCCACCCGGCAGTTCTCAATCGCTCTCTCAGCGGTGTCCAGAAGGTCCAATTCGGTCTTGTCCAAACTCGTCTCCCGACGTAGTCGATCGGCTTCTTGAGATACATAGGCCACAGAAGAGAAAGCCAAAGTCTGGCGATGAATCTTGAGAAAGCAGTCCATCAGTTGGTCTCGCTTCTCCGGGATGCATCTGGACACTTCGGCGCTTTGGTCCTTCAAGCGCTTCAAAGCAGCCATTGCTCGCAAGAATTGAGCTCCCCTCCATTGCCTTTGAATTCTTCGCGCAGCAGTTGCTCGTTTCTTGACGTACTGCCTGAGCTTATGCCGGCGCCAAGCCCTGCAAAGCCGAACTGCGGCGCGTCGTTCATCAAATGCCTTTCTTGCTGCGTCACGTGTTCTCCTTCTTTCTCCGGCGGCTGCTTTTCTGGCTGCTTCCTCATCCTCCAGTCGTTTCTCTTCTAGTGCAAGCTCCGCCTCCAGGTCTGCCACTGCATCGGAAAGGCTCACAGCAACTTCCAAACGACTCTCCGTTGTTTTTCGCGAGTGGGCTTTTCCTTCAGTTCTCCGTGTCGCCTTCGCGCACGGTGTCTCGAGCGTGTGCATTTCATCGCCACTGCGCTGCACCTCGACAGGGACAGCTTGCTGCAAGATGACTTCTCCGCCCGTTGAAGAGCCAAGGATTCCTGCACCCTCGTCCACGATGTGGATACCCTGCTGCATGGCCTCCGCGACAGTCTCTGGCAGCACATCCCACGCATTCCCAGGATTGGCGTCCGTCCAACTTTCAAAAGGCGGGACGACGGGCTGATCGTCGATGCTGTGAGGCGTGGCTGCATTCTGGGTGTTTTTCTTCTCATCTTCCTGCTGCCCAGCTTGAAAAATTCCTTCCGCTGAAGCAGTCTCCGAAAGCGCTTTCGCGCGGATCGCCCATACGTTGAGGACTGAGGATAGGACAGCCTCCATCGTGGCGGCCACTTCCTCTCGCGCTGCTGTTGATCCGGTAGAAGTTGTTGTACATGTGAAGGAAGGTGCTGACGAGTCGGCATTTAGTTTCCGAAGCGGCGCCAAGAGCGTCTCTACCGGAAGAGCTGGTTCCGTCGAAGACTTCTCGTCCGCGTCAATGAGAAGCGTCTGTATCGCGTCGCACTGCTCCTCCATTACTCTTTGGGACCTCTCCAGCAAAGCCCAGGCTTCCGATTCTCTTGCGGTGCTCTCTTGCGGGTGCGAAGTCACGGAGAGGGAAGCTCTCATGCTGGAGAACCACTCGTCTTCGTCGTCTGTGTCGTCCTCATCGGATGCAGGCAGGTCTGGCATGCTCGAAAAGCTGTCCATTGTGCCAGGGCCGCTCTGGGGGCTTGGCACTCCTCAGTCCAAGAAAATGACTGTCATACACGCCTTGGATCATCCGAACTTTTCTTCACATCCCGCGCGGGCCTGTGAAAGCATGCAAACAGGAAAAAGATTCCATTCGATACGGGTACCAAACCATCTTCACAGCATGCAGTACGCAAGACTGACGGGCTGCGCGTCGTATGGCGTCCGTGAAGTACGCTCTCTGCCAAGGAAGTGCTGAGTTCTGAACATGAAACCGTCAGGACATCCATAGTACCGAGCAGGATCGATCCCGAGCGCATCAAGCCTCGAAGGAAAGGATCCATCTG
Source organism: Pinguiococcus pyrenoidosus (assembly GCA_019677205.1). Taxonomy (NCBI): domain Eukaryota; class Pinguiophyceae; order Pinguiochrysidales; family Pinguiochrysidaceae; genus Pinguiococcus; species Pinguiococcus pyrenoidosus. The sequence continues at coordinate 19,499 of JAAMXY010000523.1, read as the reverse complement.
TCCTGATAGGATAGCGTTACTACAATACAGGTGAAAAATAAATATCCCCAGCGTTTTGTAATTTTCAAACTGGTTAGTCGATGCTCGGCTGCCAGTTGCGGTGCGACAGATCCCGCCCATTTGAGCGCCGCAGCACGCCTTTCCGCCTTCTGTGGTGCACAACACTTGGGATTCATTGATAGTTAGCGCCATGGTCGTGAGCGCGGTCCGCAGTGTCGGGCGTGGCGTCACTGGCCTGGGAATGATTGTGTTGATGCACGCCGCGTATTCGGCCGCGCAATGTAAGTACGCAGCAGAAACGGCGCCTCCCAAAGGTCACCAGCCCTCTGTACCAGCAGATGAAGAACTGACACTCCGGCCGCCCTCTCCGAAAAGACATTAAGCTGGCGCGCGCCTCGTCTTCGCTTACTGAGGGCTTGATGGGACCACCGCAAGATGTAAGCTTGACCGCTCGGGTCCCTGGTTTCGGAGGGTGGCGACGCTCTGCATTCTTTCATGGAGGATGAGGCTGAATTCGTGTTCTCTAACTTCTCTAGGTCGTCATCGAGGTGGGGCTCTCGTTCGGTTTGTGTCTCATCGGAACGCTCCTGTCGCTTCGCAAACTCCGTCCCGTCAAGCGCATTGGGGCTCGCCAGCAGAAGGATATTGACACAATCTTCAACAGACCAGAGTTTGTTTCCCTCAATACAAGAAATGCAGCTCTGGCCCGTAGACGTGCTAGATTGCTGGGAAAGAAATCTTGAAAAGGAACGACTTGCTCTCGTGCTGGCTTTCCATTGCCGCTCGCCGTTCGGGGCCCCGGTAGGACTGGCATGATTGCCCGGACCCTGACCTCAAAAGACTGGCACATGCCTTTAGCCGCTTGTACCAAAGTACTGGGTGCCGTATTGCCTGAGCGCGCTGGCGTGTGGATGGCCCGCACAGCTCCTCCTCGGCAGCATCCATTGTGGCCAAGGCGGTCCCGTATGTGACGGCTGCACGCCTGGCTCCTTTCAAGGATGTGCGGTATCTCTTTCAAGGATGTGCGGCATCTCTTTCAGTGTGCTCCTTGGTTCTTGTGCGTGCCTGTCGCGGTGTACGCCGAAGCATTCACACGCTAAGTACTGGCTTTGAGCCTGATCTCAATCGGTTCCCGGTCGCCGTTGACTTGTGCCCCGTTCGTCTAGAAGTACAACCCCTGCCGCTCCTGCCTTCCGCGCTTCAGAACACCAAGTGCAGGTGTCATCAAGGAAGTTGAGGAGGCTCCGAGGCTGGCTTCTGTGCTACAAATCTCCAAGTCGTGGGTGTCTTTGACCGCTCCCGAAAGCAGCGGCCGAGGCGCAGATGCTGGCGGAAAGCCATCACCAGAGTGGGTGTTCCTTTGGGACGGCGTTCTCGGCACGCATGTCTCTGGAAGATCTGGTGGACTTCGAGCGGACTTCGATTTCCGCGTCACCTGAGATCCCTAGCACTGTGCGCCCAAAGGCGTGCGCCGGATGTCATTTTGCGAGGTGCTGCTTTGCGCAACTCGACGCCACCATTGGCGCCATCCTTCTCACAAGTGCGGCGTATCGCCTTCGTAGAGGAACTGGTGGCATCCACCGGCTATCTGGAGACACCTACCTTATACATCGACCTGCAACATCGTGTGGACACTGTGTCCGGTAGCCATAGCGAACCATCGCTTTTTGCCCGTTGTCTGAACGCGATCCGCCAAATTCATTGTCGGATCTAAGCGTCTTCCGCACGTTTACCACCATTCACCAGTTTCTCAGCAAGCATTGTGGCGCTTCGGCGGTGATCCGCCGCCCTCCCCAGCTGCGTATCCAAAGTGACGTTGCTTTGCGCTCTTCTCTTTCACTACGGACATCTTGATTTGACGGCCACCTCCTTGCAGGTTTGAAGAGCTGCGTCTCCTCCTCTCTTGCTCTATTCGCGAGCTTGAGAGGAAGTCGACGTGGATCCATAGGTGCTGGCTGGGACGGCCACTTGATGCAGGCCCAGCTTCATCGCCAAGCGCGTATCTGGTGTTGTGTTGAAGGTCGGTGGCTTCCAGATTTCTTGATCTCACTCGGGCGGTGTCCCCAACGAACGCCTTTGGGACACAGGCTCCTCCAAGGGCAAGCCCTTGTGCTTCATGCCTGCGTCGAGAGTACGTAGGCAGACAAGCAAACAAACATCGTCTTCCTCTTCCGTAGTCTACCATCCATACTTCGCATGTGTCTGTGCTTTTGTCTTTGCAGCCTTGTGTCGTCGCTCGGAAAGCTCAGCTTCCAAGCGGAACGCATCTTGAGCGAGTTGATTGATCTGGTGCTTCTGTCTGTGCAAGCGGGTCGGCTGGCTCGAATTCACCATCTCTCCAGCGCTGCGTCCGTAGAATTGCGCGGAAACAGTGGTCGTCCGTAGGGGATTGTCAGTTGCTCCTTCTGCATAGCGATTCCATGCCGCAGCGTCGTGTCCTTTCCATTCCTACACAAGAAGAACCGCGCTGCTCATGGTGATGCTGCATCGACGGTGGGCAGGGTTGTCACTTACCGCGAGGCCTCCCGTCAGATTACTCACCGCGTTCATGTCTCCCGACTGTAAGGCGGCAATGATGGCTTCGTCCCCCCTTCTTCTTTTCCGACGCGCAGGAGCCTCTTCTGGTACCTCTAGCAAGGGCACGTGCGGGTGCGGAAAAGGCTGTTCAGCCTGTCGTAAGGAAAAGCTCTGCGGAGCAAAATGGCCGTTCATATCGGGGGGTGGCCCCAGGGGAGGCTGCGGCAGATGCTCCGTCGTCGTTGCGCCGACTGCTGAAATTTCAGCACCAAGCCCGTCTTCCTCTAAATGTCCTGTGCGCTTCTCTGCCCCGCCGCTCTCGATTGTGTCCCGCGGACCTTTCGGCGCGGACGCCATTGCTTTCCGAAGGGCAAAAGGCAGGTCCTCGTCGTCACTTTCACTCTCGCTCTCGTCCGATGAGGAACTCTGGTCCACCTTCTTGGAGGCATCGGGCGCAGACTTATGCGCATGCGGCATCTTCGCGATGGCTGCCTTGTCTGCGCCAGACTGCGTTCGGGCGCCCTGTTCAACTCCGACTCCTGACTTGCGCTTCTCTCCATCAGCTTCTAGGGATCTAGCAATCGTAGAAGCGCTTCGCAAGGCAAATGGAAGATCTTCCTCGTCATCTTCACTATCATGAGAGGACGCCTCTGCATTGAACTCCAAGGAAGGCCCAGGCGATGCCTTTTGCACATGTGACATGCTCGTCATGGTCTCCGAGCGCGCTTTATGTCCTCGTGGGGTCTCCGCTTCTGCTTTCTTCCCCCATCTGCACCCATATCATGTGTTACTACCATACTCAAACATGTCAAAGTATTTTGAAAATATCTGGTCCAGCGATGCCTTTATATTATCCAAATATGGAAGTATGTATTTTCAAAATATTCGTACGAGCTGCATAGATTGCCGCTCGACCGTTTCCAGTCGCATCTATCCACCAATATTCGTCTTCCATTTGTCTCATGCTGGTATATGCGCGTTGGATGGCTGAAGAAGCTGCGAGGCTCCTTGGTTTTCGCGCCAGCTTCCTCTTCGGCGCCGTATCGAAGAATCCTTCAAGACCTCTTCTCGCCTCCGTCACACGATCGCGTCCGTCCCACCCTCTCCCGAGTGAAGAAGCGGAGCGACCCGGGGCTCACGAGAACAGCAGGATGCAGCGGACATACTCCAATCAATTCGTACGGCCGGGGAGGGCTGACAAGGAGCGGAACTTGAACACAGAATGGATGCAGCACTCGTCTGTGGGGGTACGTACGCAAGCTGGTGTCACAGCAAGCCTGCGCTCCTTGAAAGCAGGAATCTGTCGCGGTGATGAAGCTACTTTTTGCTGACGCCGCTTCTTCAATTCGTCAGTTTGTGTACATCTTCGGGATTGTCTTGGTCAAACTCTTCGTTCAGATGATGCCAATCCCAAACTTTACTCAAGCACATCAATGGTGAGCGAGTCCGCACAACAGCACACAGGCCGCCGGAGGACGGCAGAAGGGTGGCCCGCCCACTGACGGTTTTGCTCTTCTAGGACGTTTGTTCACGTGGTGCACGCGGCGGTGTCTTTCGTTTTTGTGCACTATACAAAGGGCTCTCCGGATGACTTTTCGCAGGGCGACTTCGCGGGGGACACGCTGTGGGAGCAGATTGACGGAGGCGTTCCCTGGACCATGAAGAAGAAATTCCTCATCGTGGTGCCCTGCTTCCTTTTCCTGATCGCTTCGTACGCTTCGAGTTTCCGAATGGGCTTCCTTCTCGTCAATATCGTGTGCCTTGGCCTGAATGTTGTGCCAAAGTTACCGCAGATGCACAAAGTTCGGATCCTGGGGATAAACCGCACTCCTGGAATTGATGACACGCCTTCAAACAAATCTGACTAGGCCGGCGACGTCATGCTCGCAAGCACTTGGGGAGTGCGAAACGAGGGGGCAGTATGATTGAAATCAATGCATCGTTTCGACCTTCGCTTCCTTGATCTACCCTTCGTATCACATGACAGCAGAACTCGACGACCAAACCTCTGTCACCGGAGCATCGATGCTTCCTCTCTCTTCGGAAACGCCAACGGTCTCGGCCGCACTGTCGCTCCCCATGAGCGCGTTCGCCGCAGCTGGATCGGCCAAGGGAGCAGCAGCGGCTGGCACGCCGCTTCCGGCGTCGAGCGCATAGAATGCTGGCTGCCCGGGCGGCGTTGCGGGAGGCTGCGCAGGGGACGTGCCAGCCTGAGGCGGTGTATGCACCGACCTAGGAGCCATGTGCATCGTGTAGCTCGACGTGCGATCCTCGCCGCTCTTCCCATTAATCTCGTATTGCACATATCTAGGCTGGGTCGGATTCATGTTGTTCGCATACGCACTGTAACTATTCACAGGGCCCGCCGCCGTGGGGGGCGGCGGAACCGCAGCCGCATACATCTGTGATCGGGTATGCTTATACTTCGACATCAGCGTCGGGTCATTGTGTGATGTGTGGAACCCATCTGCCATGATCGGCCGTGACACATGGGTGAAGTCCTTCACAAAGCTAGCCGTCTCCGCAATGGCTCCTGACCCATACATACTCCCATTTGATGGCGTTCCATTCGACGTCTAGTACGACAAGGAAGATGAGCTTCACGTGGGCAATGATATACTTTGTCTGCACTCACCATCGATGCCGTGGCAGGAGCTGCGGGGGGCGGCCCACTCGCCGGTGGGGCTGCAAGGCCACTGGCAGTGGGAACGCCATTGGCGGATGGTGGCGCATAGGCTGGGGGTGCCGCAATCGGCGCAGGCGTTACTGCTTCTGGAGCTGGCGTTGCTCCTGGCGGAGGCATCACGTCATAGTGTCCGTAGGCCGCAGGCGTTGAGATGAGCATGGAGAGCCCAGCATCAACCCCGATGCCCCTCTCGTTCTCGACCCGTAGTTGGATCGGCAGCAGATACTGCCTGACAACGTGCGACTCGGCGCAATCGTACGGCGTCTGGTTCGCCCCGTTTCGTGCAAGGACATCAACCTGCTTCCCCAAAATGTGCTTCACCTGCGTAGCTTTAAGAATGGTGCCGGCGGCGTGTACAGGTATGAAGCGTGCGTACCATGTCCAGAGACCCGCCCTCGCAGGCATAGTGCAGTGGTGTGTTTCCCCTTTGATCCGCCTCCGACGCCGAAAGCCCCTGCGGAAGATTGACGAGCTCGTGAGAGCCAAAGGCCGCTTTCGGACGCTTCAAAGCAGCTCCAACCTGGCGGAGGCACTCATCGAAGAGTCCCAAATCGGAGCCTTTCGCAGTGGCATGTGCTGCCGATCTCCCCTTGCGGTCCCGCTGCTGCCACAACCCCTGCAACATTCGATTACGTGATGCGTCGCAGCAAAAGCCTCCTGAGAAGATGCCCTACCGCATCTGACGCCAGCGCTTCTGCCATCTTGTCTCGATCGCCCGTTTCCAGCGCCCGAAAGAAGACGTCCACGGGGTCCGCCAAGGGCGCCAAGATCTCGCCGATGCGGCCACTGAAGAGAGCGTCGAACATGGCGGCGTGCGAGAGTTACGGGGAGACCGAAGGAAGGCCCAAGCGACAAGATGAGGGCGTCGTCGGCGTTCTTTGTGCCAAGCGTCGCTACGAAGTCATGTCATAGGAAAATAGTGCGAGACTTGCTTCATCGTGGAACGGAAAAGTCAGCGACGCCTAATTGATGCGCGACTCCGCACGCGACGTTGTCCGAGGCACGATGTTCATTGGGTGCCACCATTTTTGTGGAAGATCATTGGCGGAGCGGCTCCAGTTCCACTCCTGGAGCGCTCCGGAAGTTGGAGCCGATTCAAAGAGATGCCACCTGGAAAGAGGGGGAGAAACGCGTCCGATCTCTCTCGCACTCAGGGCCGGTCATCCCTCTTGATGAGTGCGCGGGAGAAGCGACTCCAAAAGAGGCGGGAGGAGTGGCTGGAGCGCAAAAGGCAGGCGGAATCGTCAGCAACAAGAACTCATGATCTATCCTCGACGGAACCTGTGACCAACTCGGGTCCAGAGAAAGTGCATGAGCCCGAAAATCGGCCGCAGCCTTTGCGCCAAGATGATTCACGAGCCATTGGTAGCGATGGTACGAATGACGAGTTGGCCAGAGGGCACAGTGCCCTGCAAGTTGCATCTATCGTTGGTCCGACGAGCGAGAGGCCCGGGGCAGAGGCGTCAGTTGCTGGACTTCGCCCTGCAGAAGACGCTGAAAGGTCAGGACGCTTCCTGGATGGCGCAGGAGTGAGCAAAGGCAAGGAATTAGAGGAGCAGGATCGCAGAAAGCGTGAATACCGGGAGCGACTGGAGGAACAGATGCGACAGCAGGAGAAGCTTGCGTCACAGACTAGACACACCGTGGAGCCGGCCACGGAAATGATGCCCTTTGGAGAGGACGAGCAAGAGCGGCGAAGTCGATTGCGTGAGCAGCAGCTCCGGTACAAAGAGCTTCTCGAGGATCAGCTCAGGCAGCAGAGAGAGGAGAAGAGGAATAGTTGCGCCCAGCCTATCGCTGGTATCAGGATTGTGGACCCTCAAGCTGGTGACAATCCAGAGAAGTCGTCCTCTCCAGCGCTCGAAGAGGCGCTATCAGTACGTCGGGAGTCCCAAGATGTCGAGGTTAGAAGGAGAAGAGAGCGCGAGGCTCTAGTGAATGGCGACCCCGCCGAAGAAGGGTCGGATTTCTCACGAATCCATGCCCGTGGCGGCTCCGAAGCGATCAATGAACAGATCTTCGGACGCCCTATGGAATCCAGACACACACACATGGAAAGTCAGCAGGAATACAAGCGGCAGCTTGACGAACAACTTGCACACAAAGCGGCTTCCAGAACACCAACTACACAGCCTCATCAGGACGGAGACATGTTTCCGGGGCGCCAATCCTCGAGAGAAGAGCGGCGTAGATCGCAGATGGAGTACAAGAGTCAGTTAGACCAACAACTTGCACAAAGGCAGGAACATGCCGCGAGTCAGAAGGGAGTCCCGGTGGAGAATCACAGGTCCCCCACGTCCTTCGAGCAAGGCCGCAATCCACTTCTTCTTGCGGAGAACCGCGACACTACCAAGGTAGCAGAGTATAGACGCCAGTTGGAGGAGCAAATAAGGGAACGCAAAGAGCGCGAAGAAGCGGAGAAGATGATTAAGATAGTTCGCTCACCGAGCGGGGACGCACCAGAGACCGATCCACCGGAATCAATGGAGAGAAGCGCGAAGAAGGCTGCGTATCGAAAGGCGCTGCAGCTTCAAATGCAAGAACAGCGGGAGCGCCAAAACGCGAAGAAACATTTAGAGGCCCTGGAAAGCCCCTTTCAAGTGGCGTTGCATGAAACGAGGTTCAGCTCTAACGCCAAGAAAGCGAGCAAGGAAGAGTATCGACGGCAGCTTGAGGAGCAAATTCGTGAGAAGCAAGAACGTCGATCCGCTGCACAGAGCTCCTCAACGCTACAACCTGGAAAGAGCGGGGGCGATTGGAGCGCAGAGACGCTGACGAATCTGCTTCATCAAGCTGCCTTGGGCAACGTCTCTCAAGCGCAGCTGCAGAAGGTGCTCGAGTCAGCAAAGATCACTGACGATACCCGGATAGGCACGCATCAGCCAGTTCCTTCTGCCCCGGAAGCACCAAGAATGAAGAGCACATCTGGAAGCGAGACACTTCCACCTGGATTTGAGATTGGACCGCTCGGAGTTCCTGTTCGGAAAACGCTCCAAGTCGGCGATCGCCGACTGCAGAAACGATATCGTGATGCTGGGGAAGAAGGTATCGGCACCAATCAGCTTCGGAGGCTCCGCAACGGCGGAGACAGATCGGAGACGCAAACAGATTCGGGGCGGGTTGATGACTCTGCATACCTTGTGAGGGAAAGAGCAGTGGCCTCGGAGAATGATTCTCTCCCGCCCGGCTTTGAGGTGGGACCCCTTGGTGTACCAGTGAGAAAGACTCTTCCGATCGGCGACCGACGACGGCAACAGGCTTTCGTCGATCACCCGGAAGACTTAGAGAGCCGTCTTCCAGCTGAACCCGCCGGCCCAGAAAGCTTGGGCAAGGGTGCGCAAGGGTCAAGCATGCCCGGCCCTAAGAAGCAGGACATCATCCCATCTGCGGAGAAAGCCGGTGGTAGGGGACAAGGGATCCGAGACCTCATGGGCGGAGTAGACCCTCGTGGAGCGGAAAGACGGAGGGCCAACGTTCTGCAGGCGCAAGCGCTTGCCGCCCAGATGAAAGAGAAGGAAGACCGACGAAAACAAGAAGAAGCAGAGCAGATGCGACTAGATGCCATGGAAGAAGAGCGTTTGCGACGAGAAAGGGAGGAGATTCAGCGCGAGATCGATGAAGAGAAGAGAAAAATCGAGGCCAAAAAGGCAGCAGCTCAGGAGAAGGCGGACAACGCTCGTGCGATCCGAGAACGGGAAGAGGAACGCAAGAGAAGGGAGGACGAGGAGAGGCTTCGGGAAATGGAGGAGGACAAGCGCATTGCAAGAGAGCAGGAAGAGCAGCGACTTCGCTACGAGCAGGAAAAGCAAAGGGAAGCTCTCTTAAGAGTGCGGGCGCCGCTAGAGCAGCATCCTGAGAATGCCAATGCAGAGCGCCCCATTCAACCTCTGCCCTCGAACGCCAACATTCCCCCAAAGAACGAAGCAGAAGCAAGAAATGATTCGGGCTTGTTCGGCGACGACCCCTGCGGACTTGTTGCGCCACCAACGGGCAGAGGGATGGATGACACAGGGACGCAAGGACAACATCTGCTGCAAGGAGTCGCCGAGCTCCGTAGCCAATCGTCCAAGGCTTCGCATGTGGAAAGCAAACCGCATGCAGAGGAGAATCGTGCCGCCACCGCAATGCAGAAGCAGCTGCAATCACAGCAAAAGGAAATCGAGGATCTCCGGAGAGAGGCTTCACTGCTGCGGCGCCAGATGACCGCGCTGGCAGAAGAGAAGGTCGCTCCTAACACCTCTGATTCGACGAAAACCGAAAGCAAGCCTCGGCATATTGCCCTGGATGGTATGATGCCGCTGAGCGTATCGGAGAGATCGTTTCCCCAGCCGGATCATCCGAATGGGCAAGCTTCCACAAATGACTCTCGACATCGTGACGAGCAGCTTACATTGTGGGACTTCGAGGCCGAGAGAGAGACCCCTGGTGAAAAGAAGTTAAGGCGCCTGCGGGACGCAGAGAAGGCCCTCCAAGACGCGCTAGGTCGTGCAGAACGGCTTTCGCATCGAGAGCCGACTATCGACGACGTTGCTGAGCGCTTGGATGCGGCTGAGGCCGTTCGAGGTCCTGTCGAGAGCTCTCGTGGAATTCGATCAGACGCCGCGCTTCTATTGTCGCGTCCGGGGACAGGCGAAGCCGGCGTCAGAATTGAGGATCACGCTGATGCTGCGGATGAGCTTGGTATTGAAGTTAGACTGCCGCTGCCACTGCGAGAAACGTCACGCTTGGTTTTCCCAGATGGTAAGGTACAACACCGTCCGTCTCTGTCTGATGGGCGAGAATCGTACGACTGGCTGAGCGACCTGAGATCTCAGTTCGCCGCGCCCAAGGAATCCCCAACCACGAGCGAATTTGACATCACCGCGGTCGGCGCTGAGTTTCGTAGCCGCCCAGACACAGTTGAAGGACGGGACATGGAATTTCCCAAGTTCCCGAATCCTGGGGTTGATTTTTGGACCAGGCTTGCGACAGAAGCCACAGAGGAAAGGGAAGAAAGAGGAGCAGAGCCTAAAGTTGCAGAAACGGACATCGAGGCAAACCATCCCGAGTTGACGCAACGCCTCGATTCTCCAGCACGTCCGGAAACGGAACGCGAGAGCTCAAGAGGAGAAGTGGCCGCTCAAATTGACCTCGCACACCCGTCAGGCAGCCCTTTCAGTCCAAGGCTCTCTGATTGTACCGACTCGTTTGAGATTGAGTCGCTCCGAGCGAAGAACCATTCCCGAACGCGAAGATTTGTGAAAGGCGAGGGCCATCTGGAGGATCGGCTTGACACTCTCCTGCGAACGGGTTCACATGCAGAAGTTGGCAGCGACGAGATGCTGCAAGGCTCTCAAAGATGGGCCAAAGAGCGAACATGAGATTGATCTCCAAGGTCCTCGACGGGTCACACAGGATAATTCATGCCTGGTCTAGCAGCCGCATCCGCTGGCCTTGTTGTGTACCACAAGGACCATGTGAATCTCTTTTTCGGTTTCAGGTTCCGATATCTCCAGGCACTTGTGGAATCGATCAAGGCTTCGCGACCCTCCATTGCATAGCGATGCATTGATCTCAGCGCATTCGCGAGCGTTTCAATGGCACCCTACGCAAGCACGTTAGGAAAAGCCTTCGGCGAAAGTCCGGTCCTGTCACTACGGACCTTCCAACTCTTGACGATGCCGACCCACTTGAAACTCCGCAGCACAGTCGGTAGAACCTTGAGAATCTGTGGAGATGCATCGTGATCAGTTCCTTCCCGCCGGTCAGGAAGCTACTTCTCTATGACACTGCATTCGTACCCTCGCGATGTAGAATCCAAAGTTCGCGTAGAAGATCGCGAACGTCCGAGGGAAGACAAGATGACCGGAAAGCGTCGCTGGAGGGGATACGAAGACGTGATTCAGCCGTGTGGAGCATCCACCCTCGTGATTCCAGCGGGACCGTACCGACGAAAGGGACCGAGTCCACAACTCGTTGGACTGTCTTGCCTATGGCATGCCCTGATGGCGATCAACTCATTGAGCATACAAACCACAGAGGGTGCGCTAAAGCCGAGGAAACTCACCAATCGCCGCGATGCCGCTCACAAACACCTCTTCTGGATCTGAAGGGGGCTTTTTGGGCTCCGGCGGGGGCGCTAGGAGTTGCTACGGGGGGAGTTGGAGACGCATTCGAAAGCTGCAGAGGACTAGGAAGAAAGTAGCTTTACCACCGTATCACTTTTGAGGAGGAGCACCACTCCTAAAGCGAAGAGAAGCATCCAGACGAGCATCATGCCAAGGATATACAGCATGACGTTCGCTGGGATCTGCTGATGGCGGAGATCTCGCTTTTCATTCTCGCGCCACTCAGTCTTGGTCTCCGGAGAACCCATCTGCGAGACTCGCGAGGGACACGCGAGGCCTCTTCGGGAACCTCAGCGCTCTTCGGCCGAACCGCGAGGGAGACGCATACGATCTTGAATTGAAGCTTTGTGTGTCATAGCAGAATTGAGAGATCATCATGTGATCCCGTGTGAGCTCTTTTGATCATTTGATAATAGAGCGACCTCTAGGAGTGCTTGCCAATGCGAAGCGCTAATTTTCTTCGACGACGATAGCGTCGATATCTCGCCATAGTATGAGGCAATTTCCATCTCGCGTGCGAAGCGCGTCTGACTTGTCAGCTTCGTGCGCGGTTCCGCCCCTCTCCAGACATGAGGCTGCATTCTCTGGCTTTGCTTTGCTTGGGTGTGCGGTTTTCCGCTCTCCAAGCATTTGCACCCGCCAGAAAACTTGCCCACTCCCACAGATTGAAGGCCGAGGAGCCGGTAGAGCCCACAACGCCGCTCGTGGAAGAGCCTCCCAGGCCGGCGGCTCCCGCGGAAGACGTCTCGCTCAAGGACTACGTGTTTGGGAAGCCGGGAGAGCTCAAGCGAGACCTCGGCGCGCTGGGTACCTCGGTCGAACGAATTGCGGCGTCGATCTTTCTGAGCTCCGTGGTGGCCTTTGGCGGGAACTTGGGTGGCGTGACGTCTGCAGCGCTTAGTACGATGCCGGTGCAAGCTCGCTCCTTAGGGCTCGACCTCTTGTATCCTGTGGCGGGCTTCAAGCGATACCGAGATCCGGAAGATCGCTTTGAGTTCATCTACCCCTACCGATGGCTTGAAGACCAAGCCGTCGTGCTCGCCAGAACGACCGCCCGAGCTGGTAATCCGGCTGAGCCGATCCTTGGAATGAAAATTCCTCGCCGAGTGCGTGGTGTGATCCCGAGAGTCGCCTTCGGACCAGCTGGCAGGGAAGATGCCCTGGAGAACGTGTCGGTCATCAAGCAGACGCTCCTGCCGGGATTCAGTCTTCGAGGCACTCTGGGCGAGCCGGAGGAGGCCGCCCAGAAGCTCCTGGACTCTTCCATTGCACCCCCCGGCAGTGGGAAGGATGCAACTCTGGTCCGTGCCCAGGCTGCCAGAAGAAACAGTCTTGAAGAGTACGAGTTCGAATGGACCGTTGAAGGGGCTCTCTCGCCGCGAACGAACGGAAACAAGAGGTAACGTCCCCAGCGCACAACTCTTGAGGCAGAACACCTGGCTGAGGCCTTCCTCCTTCTACAGATTCGCGGTCCATACGACTTCCATAATCACCGCGAAAGAAGACGAGCTTTACACGCTGGCGGTGATCACGCCGCAGGACAAATGGGGTCCCGAGGCCAAGGCGACAGCCGAAGCAATATGCGAGTCGTTCGCCTTCCGATAGCAATAAAATAGATACGATGTCTGCTTCACTTGGACGGCTGCCACGGGTAGCCCATATTCCTAGAAAGCCCGCATCTTGCGACTTGCTTGGCGGCTTTCACACGCAAATCATGTCAAGGCCATTCTGCGGTGGTACCGCAGAAGCGCGCTTTTATGTCAAGATCTTCGTCTCCAAGGTCAGGAAGCACGTCTGCGGAGCCTTCTGTGCTCAGCTAGGGCCCTCGGGCAGCTGACGCCGCCCTGCCCACGTGCTGCAACATCTTGGCGCAAGATCGATACTGCGCACCACTCGTCCGACGCCAAGCTTCTCTCCCGACGTCAGCATACTGCATGGAGCGATGATCCTTCGTCGCCTTGCCGCAGCGGCAGCGCAGTGCAGCGCTAGACGACTGCACACGACAAGAAGAGCCTTTGGGAAAGTCACTCTCCACTTTCATGAGCCGGTTTGTCATGCTTCGCAAAAACCTCCCCCACCTCTGTTTCCGTAACTCTGCTGGTGCTCTTCGGCGTTCCTTGCTCAGGATGGCACTGTAGTCGAGGCGGTCGAAGAGGTAGATGGCAAGAAGACGGTGCTGGACGCCGCCTTAAACGCGGACGTGGATATCGAGGCAGCTTGTGGAGGAGAATGCGCATGTTCCACTTGTCATGTCATTTTGGATCAGGTTCGGCCCATTTGTCACCTTGACCGCAGTGGACTGGCCTCCTATGATGGCAGCTGAGTCGGGTCCCATCACCAGAAAATGTATGACAGCCTGACAGAACCTAGCGAAGAGGAGAACGACATGCTGGACCTTGCCTTCGAGCTTACGGACACCTCGAGACTGTGCTGCCAGATCGTTTTGACAGATGAGTGGGATGGGCAGCACTTGAAGTTGCCGTCTGAGTCAATGAGTCAGCTTTGAGGAGGATAGTGTCTGCTCGGTCGAGAGTGCGGGCTACGGGACGCGAGTGGCGATGGCCCTCCCGCAGGGCGTTTGCCCATCGCAGCCTTCCCTTTGCGTCCGAGGCGCATCCAGCTGTGCCAAGGAGGCTAGGGAGTTGATGCAGCGCAGCGCAAGACGCAGACGGAGGCAGGCATGTTGGGGCCATGGCATGGCGAGACCTTCGATCCGCACAAGTCGAATCCCACGGCGCTGGCAACACTGACAGAGGCGACGGCCGAGTAGTGCTGAGCACATGAGCAACGAAAAGTGTTGCTTGTTTGACTCCCACTAGTTCGTACCGCACACAAAAGGGCAGCCGCAAAAAAAACAAGCCGCCATCTTAGGAAAGCCACTCTTATCGGCATCCTGCAGCCTGCGTGACGTGGGCAGCATGAAAGCGCAAAGTGCAGAGATGCCTGCTTTCGCACGCATTTTCCCGCTACTGATCTACGACAACGCATCCGATCACGGCGTCGAGAAAGCGCAGATTCAACCTATCAGCTCAAGGGTGACAAGAGCGATCGAGTCGCTGCAGTGTTGTCTCTGTTCGTGGCTCCTCCCAAGGCCGCGCGACCAACTCTAGTACCCTGCACGAGCTACAAGAAACATTGCGCGAGCGCATCATGTCAAGGTACCTTGAAAGTTGCAGTCTCGCCGTCGGAGCTCTGCGCTCAGCAGAGCGGTAGAGTCCCTGCCGTACTTGGTTTGTACGTGTCTCTCCAGAACCAGCGCAAGAAACTCAAGTATCTTGGCCAGACGATACAGAAACAACGTCAAAATGCGCAGCGCTGGCGCAAGGAGAATCTTGCTAACCTTTCCCGTCTCCTTGCCAGCACTGAAGTCGACCTGCAGGGCGCTCTTCTTCTTTCGCACCCTCGGAGGGTATGGCGGCATGTCTATTCTGGAGACGAGCGCTTTCTTCCCCGCTCTAGGCTTCTTGTGCGTCTTCGGCGTCAGGCTTCCGGCGTTCGGGATGCTGGCCTGCGGCGGCCTCTCTTCCTTCGCGCCTCTCTCCAGTTTCCGAGACGTTTCTAGAGGTGTGCCTTCGAGCATCGAAGGCACCGATGCAACCGGCTCTTCCGCTGCCGTTGGCCACGAGATCTCCTTGACAGGCGATGCTGGAGCGGGAGTCGTCTCTTCAACGTGCATAAAGTCCATCGGATCTTTCCCATCCTGGAGAAGAAGCCTGGCTTCCTCCAAGTCCCTCAAAATTTGCTGGTGGGCAGCTCCCCCGCCTCTCGTCGAGGATCCGTCCTTGGGCGCGTCACCAGCAAGATCTCCCGGGAGGTATTCTGCGTCCACCAGCTGTAAAAGCTCTTCCGATCTACTCAGAACATTGCAGGAATCCTGCATTTGCTGGGAAAGTGCGCCCTTCACCATACCGAACAGTCTGTTGAAGACCCAAGGTGCGTGCACGAAATAGATACCTCCCGTGTGCGCTCCTCCGTAGCCGAGGGCATGTACTTTGGCCATCTGCTTGATGAAGGAGACGCAGGCCGGCGATGCCTGCGCCATCCCTAAGCCGCGGAGGTCACAGATCGTTCCCATGCGATCGATTCGGCGGCCAGCCTCCCGGCTGAAGCGCGGAAAGAGGTATCGTCTCTTCACTTCCATGCTCTCCACGTACAGAGAAATCATCTCATCCATGCTCATGGCCCGCGACATGGCCCCGGCCTTGATCTGACCTGTGTACTCTAGGAAGATCGGTTCTCCCTTCCGATCCAAGCCCAGGAAGTCCACCGGCCACGACGAGAAGTAGAGCGCCCTTTTCTCGGGGCTGACGTCCGCGGCGAGCTGCAGAAGCCGCGGTCGCTCGGTTACTGCCCATTGCAAACTGTCCTTCAGACCCTGGTACGCAGAAGACAGCTCCCAGCGTCCAGCTTCCAGGTACCACATGAGGGTGCCATCACGGTCCCCACATATGCTCCACTGCTTCAGAACGTCCAACTCTGCTCGGCTTATTGCTCCTGCGGCCGCATCTGCATCAACGCGGGTGCGAAGCTCCTCCAGCGCGGTGCGCTTGCTCGGTGGCAGCCTCTCCACCTCCATTCGCGTGGACTCCAGCACGCGGGCATCTCTCGCGTCTGGAGCGGGCAGCTCCACGTGGGAGTTGGGGAGCGCGGGCGCCTCGCCAGGTCGCTCCAGCCGCCGAATACGCGCTTCCAGCGAGTAGAGATGCGAGGCCAGGCTCCGAATCTGCTCCGTGGTGGCCAGTCCCAACAAGGTGCGGAGCCAGCTCCAGGGCCGCTCGCCCGGAGGAGTCGCGCCCCAGGAAGTCATCGAGTTGCCTTCGTGTGCCGAGGCGGCGAGGGCACCGGACATCGCGAGAAGCGCGCCGAGAAGAAGCCTCATGACCTGGGACCTCATGCTGAGGAGTCGGCTGCCCAGGACCGAGCTGCGTAGGCCTTCGTTGCCGCGGTCTGCCCGCGCGCAGCTTGGGTCTGGTCAGGCCAAAGCTGCTTACGTACAAACCCTTCCTTTTGGGGTGTAACTGCAGCGCCACAGAAGCGCCGCATGATATGTGCTGTTTCGTTTCCGTAGCCTGTTTCGATCCCGTGCACCGAGATGAAGGGGCGCGGATGAACTCCGAAGATCTTTCGAGGACCGAAGTGGCGCGAGTCGCGCTTTGCGGCAGCGATCCTTGCCAAGATGAGCCTCTTCACGGACTACTGGGGTGACGATGGGGACGCCGGCGGCGGATTCGCGGCGGACGCGCTGGGTGGTGGCTTCGCCATTGTGGAGGGCATGGACAGTCTGTTCGACAGAGACGACGTCACGTTGGAAGAGGTGCTCAGCGACCCGAACATCATCGAGGAGGTCGCCGCCCGTTCGGAGAAGTTGCTGGCCTTCTTGTTGTCCGACAGCGAGCTGGAGAGGCTCCTCACGTTTGTGGAGCAGCTGCCGGACGAGGAGGCAACCGCGGAGGTTCGCGTGAAGTATCCGTACCTCAGCTGCGAGGTCATCTGCGTGGGAGACCCGCGGCTTCTGGACCGCGTGTGTGAAGCGAAGCACTTGGAGATGCTGTTCAGGATCCTGGACTACAAGCCCGAGCAAGTGCGCAGCAATCCGCAAGGAGAACAGAACCTGGCCTACTTCGAGAAGATCTTGGATGTTCTCCTGCAGCAGCGGACGCCTCGAGTTCTGCGCTTCTTGAGGACTGCTGGCTTGACTGTCTTGGACAAGCTCATCAGGCATCTGTACAGCAAGTCCATGCTCGCCCTCCTCGCCCAGCTTCTCATGCCCGGAGCTTCCTTGAAGAGGTTCCAGGCGGAAGCGAAGGCCTCTGCAGAAGACAACCCGTATCCGCTTTGGATGGACTGGACGGAGAAAAATGCTGCGCAGATTGTTGGAAGCCTGCTGAGCGTCGTGCGCTACAATGACGACATCGACGCCGTGTTGAACGCAGGAGAACTGCTGGCAGAGCTGATCACGGCGGATCTCGGCGAGCATGGGAATCCCATTGCTGAGAAGGTAGGATGGTGTCTTCCTTCTTCGTTCCGTCCCGGCGTGTCTGAGGACCTATGCATCTGTACCGCAGGCAGTCGAGGAAGTGAATCTGACACAGATGCGGCAACTTGTGCAGTATCCAGCCAGTGATGACGGCAAGTTGTTGAAGGGAAGATTGGCGGCTGCGTGCGGGATACTGACCGCAGTGGCGCAGCTAACATGCTCTATCAAGGGGCCTGGACGGGTCTGCGTGGATCTCTGCTTGGCCGCTCAGGCCGCTGCGGTTGCGCTGGAAGAACACATCGACAAGTCTACGCGAATCGCAGCGGTGGGTACGCGACTCGGTCGCCTCCTTGGATCGGTGTTCGAGGCAGTCTCATCGTCCACGCTGTCGGACAGAGAGTGCAAGGAATGCAACGAAACTCTCAGGACAGCAAACGGAATCAAGGTGCTTATGGAAGCCTCGAAGAAGTTTCCAGATGCCGACCTCCTTCATGCAGAAACCCTTCGAGCGTCCAGCTCGGCTCTGGAATCGACGAACTTCTCAATTGTCGCCCGGCAGCTTATTTTGGATCCAGCGCCAGAGGGACCGCAACTCTTGAAATTCGTCATGGAATGCTACCGTGGCGATGACAAGCGCCTTCGGGCCTTGGCGATCACTCTAGGGCAGAGCGTTGCTTCCTGTTCAGCAGCTGACAAAGTGGCGGATCCAACCGATGGGCACGAGTTCGGACTCGTGACGATCAGACCAGGAGACCGAGTCTCTTCGTTGATATCAGAAAGTCAGGACGCCGGAGAGTGGAACGCGTTCTCGACTACGGAGCTCACGAGAGCCACCGCTTTGATGTGCCATGATCTTGGAGGTCGTGCCGTTCCAATCCGCGAGGATGGCACCCCGCCAGCCGACGCTGCGGACGATGCAAAGCTTGACTCCAGCGTTGGGTT
This sequence comes from Pinguiococcus pyrenoidosus, assembly GCA_019677205.1. Classification (NCBI taxonomy): domain Eukaryota; class Pinguiophyceae; order Pinguiochrysidales; family Pinguiochrysidaceae; genus Pinguiococcus; species Pinguiococcus pyrenoidosus. The sequence goes on along the minus strand of JAAMXY010000523.1, from coordinate 1,270 downwards.
ACAGGATACGTTGGCCACGTCAGTCGTCACGAGTCCTCCAGACTCTACGGCGTCTGCTGCACCAAGTCCAAGCGCTTCGGTTGATGTCGCTGCAGCGATACCCGAGTCTAGCGGCTTTCGTGGCGACGATCCTGTCGATAGCGCGGATTCTCCCCAGATGGCGCAGGACACGGGAGCGTCGTCTGGGTTTGCAGACTTTGACGGTTTCGGTGATGCTGCATTTGAGTCGGAGATATCAGTATCGGACGCCTTCGGAACGAGCACCACGTCCGAAGGCGACAACAGCGTGACGCCTGAAAGCAGCTGGCAGGCAGCTTTTGACGCGCCGAACCCAGCAGAACCGGCAGAACCGGCGGCACCGGCGGCACCGGGAGAATCAGGGGAAAAGGCATCCTCGGTGACATCAGACAGCAGCTGGGTGGAGGTCAAGGAGGGTGATGCGGCCGTTGTGGGAACAGAAGCGAAGGTGGCCGGCAACGGCGGCGACTTGGCGACCGACGTCGCGCTCGAGCTGGTGGAAGAGGCCGAGCTCGACGGAATGGACAAAGACAACACCGCCAGTGCACAGCCGCCGGCAACAGAGAACAGAGTGGAGGATGCGCGTCGCTCCAGCGCTTTTGGGGCGTTTGCTTTCCCTGACAACACGGCCGGCGCTGCTCCACCGCCTGATCCGTTCGAAGCTAACTTCGATGCAACCCCGCTGGGCAAAGATGACTTTGAGAGTGCCTCCAGCAGCGGGTTCAACGCAGGCTTCGACGCATTCGATGGAACGCAATGATCAGCACCTGAACAAGCTCTGAAAGAGGGTGCAGAGCCTTCCCATCTGTGCCCCGGACCATGAATTGCATTTCTTCTTCTTCTTCTTCTTCAAGTGCTGCTTTTCTACACAATTCCTGCTCCCTTCTTCCACGATCTGACGTTTGCCCCTCAGGAAGACCGTGATGTTGTTGCGCGCGATGCTTATGGCATCCACGACGACAGGTCCTCTTGGCATTCGACTCGGGCTACCATCGTTCCCCTTCGAGCTGTCGCCGCCCCCCGACGACTCTTCACTCCTTATGGGACACGTTCTCACATCTTATCGCAGCTGCTGGCGATGAACCACTGCTTCAAGCGACTGGCCGGAAGGCGTTTGTTCGCAGTCAATGGTGTCTGGCACACGTTCACGCCATAGGCAGGGCCGAAGACAGATGGGCCAAGTAAAGTGGGGTGCGCTTGTCAAGTCTCGACGTGTCTCCACAGAGTCACCATTGCTTCGATTCCATTCAGC
>JAAMXY010000520.1:0-33210 GCA_019677205.1 Pinguiococcus pyrenoidosus | reverse complement strand
TACTGTGGACGGCCATGCGAAGCTTGGGACTGTCGTCGGCTCGCCACTTGGTTCCCGCGTCGGCTCGGCAGTCGTTTCTACAGGAGCAGCGGACGGTGCACTCGTTGGCTCGGCACTTGGTAGCGTGCTTGCTTCCGTAGTCGGCACCACGGTTGGGAAGGGAGTCGGGAAACGAGATGGCACTGCCGTCGGCACGAGCGAAGGGCTTCCAGACGGCGACGACGTCGGAGGTGAACTCGGCTCACTCGACGGTAGAGTAGATGGGGCACCAGTCGGGTAAGTGCTTGGGAAGACGGAGGGCTTGAAAGACGGCACAGTCGTTGGTGGGGCCGATGGATACGCGGAAGGCGTCGTGGACGGCTTCCCAGTCGGCGAGGGGGGCGTTGGAGTCAACGATGGATACGCCGTAGGAGTCGTGGTGGGTACCGTTGTTGGAGGTGCCGACGGACTTGGTGTCGGATGCACTGTCGGTCTCGACGTCGTAGGGGCTGCCGTGGGCATCCACGTCGGGTTCCCCGTAGGACGTTCGCTCGGGGGTGAGGTTGTGCGAGTCGACGTCGGATGTGATGTCGGACTCTTGGTGGGTACCGAAGTCGTAGGGCGTGCCGACGGGCCTTGCGTTGGACTCCTTGTCGGTCTCGAAGTTGCGGGAGCTCGGGTGGGCAGCGACGTCGGGTTCAGCGTGGGACTCGCGGTCGGGACGGTGGTGGTCGGACTCGTTGACGGACTCTTCGTCGGACTGCTTGTCGGTGCCAAGCTCGGCGTAGACGTGGTCGGGCTCTTGGTGGGTGCCACGCTCGGAAACTTGGTGGGTGCCGTGCTCGGAAACTTGGTCGGCGCCGTGCTCGGAAACTTGGTGGGCGCCGCGCTCGGAAACTTGGTCGGCGCCGTGCTCGGAAACTTGGTCGGCGCCGTGCTCGGAAACTTGGTCGGCGCCGTGCTCGGAAACTTGGTCGGCGCCTTGCTCGGAAACTTGGTGGGTGCGCTCGTGGTTGGTGCGGGAGTCGGCCCTTGGGTCGTCGCCTCCGAAGTGGGTCTGGCAGACGGTTGGAACGACGGCTGGGGCGTCGGCATCGGACTTGGCGCGACCGTGGGCGCCGGCGTCGGAATGATTTCCACCAGCAGGTTGGTGACATTGGTGGCAGCGGCGAGGGAGCCGTTGCCAGCTGTGCCCAGCTCCCGAAGCATCTCGCCGTTCTCGACCGCCAAGCGAAAGGTAGTGGAGATCTCGTCTCCAAGCTCGTCCGTCGGCGTATCTGGCTCATACTCCGGCGGTATGTTAATCTCGCAGTTCACGACGCTCTGAGGCGCACCACCCTGTAGCTTTCGCCGCCGCAAGATGCTACTGGGGTCTACGGCGGTGGCGTCGCTGCATGAGCCGCCAGGCAGGTCGCTCACACTCTCCACGGCAAGGCAGTAGTCGTCGGGAGCTGAGGAGCCCGCGGCGTTGAAATCGCTGGCGCTCACGCCAGATAGGCGGGCCTGCATGTCGAAGCCAATGACATCGGGACGGCCGACTCCTCGCTCTTCCCCGTCGCCGCCGCCACTTGAGGACGACGAAGTCGGCTTGGACAGTACTGCCGCAGTGGTTGCCACCACGGTGATCACAAGGATGCCCACGGCGGCGCCGATGAATAACTTCTTCCGCGGAATACCGCAGATGAGCGGCGTCCTGCTGTAGGCCGGGCGCTCGTGGCCGGCATACTGCCTCAGCGGCTTCGGACGCTGCCTTATGAGGCGAGCGGAGCGGAACACATCGTCGTCGGCGCTTCTCATGCTGGCGAGAGAGGCGCAGCGGCACTGGAGGATCTGCGGCGGAGGCTGAAGTCCAGGAGTCTCTTGATCCCGGGGGGAAAGCCCTCCTGCGCCCTCCGCGCTCCGTTGCAGCAGAGCATTCTATGGCTTCCCAAGCGACGGGCGTGTCACGCTCCGCGTCAGTCGAAGCGCGAGAACAATGGGCCGCCAAGCAGATCCCGGAGCAGTTGTGGCGTTTCCGAGGCTCCAGTGGCCTTCCCGCTATGAATGGTGTCATGGACGTCTTGGACTGCGGCGCGATTGGTCGCGCTGGCCTCAGAATAGGAGAGCTGCCAATGGGTGGGGAGACGTGCCGGAGGAATATCGAATGAGATCGCGGGACAGCTTGGGAAGGTGTGTAACGCGAGGCTCCGGCGGGAAGCAACGTACAGGGCTCCCGGGATGCTTTCGTCGCGGATGGCCAAAGTAGAAGAGAAGAACAACTCGAAGAGGAGGCCCATGCCACGAACCATGGAACGCGGCTACACGCACTATCAGCGTGTAGTGTAGCACCTTGCGCGTGGACCTGCGTCGCACGATCCACAAGGCGCTGTTTCACCCCCGGGGTGCTCCTTGGCAAGTTGCAGTCCGACCCGGTGCGTCGCAACGATATGCTTAGGTATGCACACGCCGGCTCCGGAAAGATTTGCGGTTGTTCGCATGGGACTCGTCGTCTCAAAAGAGCGGCAATGAAGCCGATGCACCTGAACTCGCTCACTGGATCTTGAAAGGATGCAGGAGGCAACCATCAGCCATAAGACTTGTGAGGCCTTCATGAAGCTTGTGAGGCCTCCACCAAGTTTGCGAGGCTTACAAGTGCATTGCTACGCATAGCCTGGCACGGAAATATTGAAGGAACAGAGAGGAAAAGGGGCCCAAAGAGAACGCGCTTTCTTTTCCCGTCACTCCGACCTACCTACGATTTTTAGAGACTACTCTCTTCGGGTGAGTCATCTGGGTTCTGTCAGTGCTCTCTGGTGCGTATCTGCGGCCCTCTCTACTGTTCGAAGACTCTTGGTCAGCCTTCAGAGCTTTATACGCTCTCACGCCGACTGTGCCGTCGGCGTGCTCGTAGGCGGGAAGATGACGATCGGTTCGAGATTAATCACGGTGTTGGGCGCACTTGTCGGCGCTATGGTGCCTAGGCGCGGCGGATCGATCAGAATGGGCATGGGGCCAGACGCTGAGGTTGGCGCTTTCGTCGGCTGGGCGCTTGGTGCGACGATCGGTTCCAGGTTAATCACGGTGTTGGGCGCACTCGTAGGCGCCGTGGTGCCTTCGTTCGGCGGGACGATGACGATCGGTTCCAGGTCAATCACAGTGTTGGGCGCACTCGTAGGCGCCGAGGTGCCTAGGCGCGGCGGATCGATCAGAATGGGCATGGGGCCAGACGCTGAGGTTGGCGCTTTCGTCGGCTGGGCGCTTGGTGCGACCGTCGGTGCCGGCGTCGGCTTGATGTCGACTCGCAAGCTGCTCAAGGCGTTCACGGCGGATAGGGAGCCATTGCCGGCCTCTTGGAGCTCGCGGAGGAAGTCGCCGCTCAGCTGCGCATCGGCGAAGACGTCCAACAGCTCCGCCTCCAGATCTCCCGCTGGAGTTCGCGGCGCGAAATCGGGCGGCACGCTGATCAGGCACTCCACGTCGATCTGGGACCCTGCGGCTTGAAGCTCCCGCAGAGCCCGCTCGAGAAGCCGTGGGGAGTTCCGGGCGGAGACGTCGCTGCACGAGCCAGCTGGCAAGTCCGCGACGCCCTCGATGCCAGAGCAGAAGTCCTCCTCCGCCGCCTCCGAGTCCTCCCACGCTTGGATGTTCATGTTCGAGAGTCTCACGGACATGTCGAAGCTGATGTCGTCGGAGCGCACGGGGTCACTCTCACCGCCGCCGCCGCCGCCGTCGCCGTCCGAGCTGGACGTCAGGAGTGCCGCCGTCGTGGCCACCACGACGATGACCACGACGGTCGCGACGACACCCAAGAGGAATGTGCCACGATGCATGCCGAAGATGAGCCGATTGTTTGGCATCTGCGGTTCCTTCCCATTCCCCTGCTCCTCGTCGCCGGAGCGCTTGACCACCTTGTCGCCTGCCATCTCCTCAAGCTCTCGTCTCTGGCGGCCTTGCGAAGCTGGGAAGTCTGCTGGGCCGAAAGTGCGACTTGAGGCTCTTTGCGCGGAGTGTGCTTGCGGCGGCGCAGCGCGATACGCGTCGCCAAGCGCAGAGCAGTCACGTGCCTCATACGGCGCTGCAGTCGCGAACTTCACTGGGAAAATCGGTACCTGGTACGGATTGGAGCCCCGTCGAGGCTCGGTTTGTGTGAACAGCATCCGTAAATGCCTTGCGGTTACCACGAACACCTGACCGGCCCGTAAACATGCAATATATATGGCTCTGTCCCGGCATCCTCCCCTGTCCAATTCGGTTGTGGAAACAGCACGGACCTTCTTCGGCCATACCTCACCTCCCGAGTGACGCGGGACAACTGGTTCGGGCTCCTGTAGCGCCACTGCCAGCGGGTCAGGATATTCCCAACGCGCCGAAATCACTGCAAAAGGAGACCGCTTCGCCGCAACGCGCTGACTCTCCGCCCATCTCAGCGTCTTGGGACGACATGAGCAATGCGGACGCCGAAATCGGTACTAGAGACAAGGCCAAGCCGTCGGGCGGCTTCCAGAAGCCGCCGCAGGAAGCCGGTCACTTCGTATGCGGTATTCCACGGATGCAGTTCCTCCTTGGCGCCGCCGTGAGTATCGTTATCATCATCGTGGTGGTGACCACTGCGGCGGTGCTGGCCGCGCCGGATACATCTTCGTCTGACGGCGACAGGGGGGACCAGTCGTCGGACTTCGTGCGCGCTACGGACATCAGCTTCGACGTCGAAACGCGGGTTACGGGGGTTAGTGCAAGAGCTTTCTCTACCGTAGGCTCCTCGGCATCCCAAGACTTCTGCATGGCCGTCGAGAGCGTGAACGACTTGCCCACCGGCTCTTGCAGCGACGTCACCGCTCGGGACCCCAGCGGCATCGTGCGGCGGCGCCTGATGATAGGCATTCGCCTCGAAGAGGCCGTGGTGAACTGCGAGATTACCGTGCCGCCGTTGTACGAGCCAGACACGCCAGGAGACGAGTTGGAAGACGAGCTCACGGACAACTTTGGACTTTCGGTGAACAACGGAGAGTTCCTGAGAGCGCTGAGAGGCGCGGGCAACGGCTCCCTCTCCTCGGCCACCAATGTTTCCGACTTGGTGGTGGAGATCCTTCCGACGCGGGAGCCCACTCGTGCACCTACTATGATGCCGTCGCCGGCGCCCATTGTGGGTGCGACCCCCGTGCCGTCCAAAGAGCCGACTAGCAAACCCACCCTAGAGCCGTCGATCGAGATGACAGTGGTGCCATCCTCGAACCCCACGGTGCCACCCTCGAACCCCACGGTGCCGTCTTCCAACCCCACCGGCGAAGCTGTCCGGTCGGAGGATGTCAGCTACGACGTGCGCATGCGGCTGTTTGGCCTCAGACAGGCCGACTTCAACGGCGATGGCTCGAACAGACCGGAGGACTACTGCCTCGCCGTCGAGAGCGTCGGCAACCTCCCCAGCGAATCTTGCAGCTTCGTCTCCGCTCTCGATCCGTTCATCCGTCTGCGAGTCGGCCTCGTCGGGCCGGCTGAGGTGAACGTGGTTGGCCGGATCATTTTGCCGCCGACGTATGAGCCGGAATCGCTGGCTGGTACGTTGCAATCGAACATCTACAACACCTTCATTGCCGCAGACGGTGATGGAACTCTACTGAGCGAGTTGCGGAGCGCTGGCAACGGCTCCCTTGCGCTTGTCACGGATGTCAGCAACATCGGCGTCCTGTTCAGTCCTACCCCAACGCCCACCCTTGCTCCGTCCAGCATGCCGACGGAGATGCCGACGAGCGCGCCGATCGTCGGCAGGACGGAAGCGCCATCAGCGACGGCCGTTCCCAGCGCGGAGCCGTCGGCGGCGTCATCTATGGTGCCATCGATCAACACTACCATCGTGCGTCCGTCGAGCATCAGCTTCGACCTGTTGCTTCGATTGTACGACTTGACCGAGGCGGAGCTCAACGCCGCTGTTTCTGCGGCAGCCGAGGACTTCTGCCTCGCCATGCTGAGCGTCGGCGACTTCCCCGATGGCTCTTGCAGCGACCCTACCTGGAGCAACTTTGTCCTCGTCCGGCGTAAGCTCATCGCCGCCCGTTCCGGCGTCGAGGTGGGCTGCGAGATCAACGTGCCGCCCGACTACGAGCCGACCACGCCGGCGAGCGAGCTGGAAGGAGACATCGCTGACACCTTTGAAGAGGCGCTAGACAGCGGAGAGCTGCTGAACGAGCTGCGTACCGCTGGCAGCGGCTCGCTGTCTAACACCACCGCCGTCGAGATCCTGGTCGTCGAGCCCAGTCCGACTGAGATGCCCAGCAGCGCTCCGTCTGCCGCACTGACTTTCGCACCATCTGCGGAGGTCAGTGACGCGCCCAGTGCTGATCCAACGAGGGAACCAAGCGTCGCGCCGTCGATGGTGCCTAGCAGCGCCCCCTTCCGCGAGGAAACTCCGTCGCTGATGTTGGAACCGAGTGGCAAACCGACAACAGTACCCAACTCCCAAGGGGAGTCTCTCCTTCCCTATGCCGAGCCAACCGCGGCGCCGTCAGCTGCACCAAGTGCTGCCCCGATCGGGATCGGTGGGACACCGACCCCAAGACCCTCCGGCGAGCCAACCTCGGCGCCGTCAGCTGCACCAAGTGCTGCCCCGATCGGGATCGGCGGGACACCGACCACAAGGCCCACCGGCGAGCCAACCTCGGCGCCGTCAGCTGCACCAAGTGGTGCCCCGATCGGGATCGGCGGGACACCGACCACAAGGCCCACCGGCATCGACTCATAGGCTGGTGTTCTCCGCTAATGCGAGGTCTATGGTCACAGTCGGTATGTGTACCGCCCGACGTTGCAAGCGGCGGTGATGATCGCAACAGTCCTTCTTAGCTCAAGTGCGAAGAGTTGCCGACTGCTCCTTGATTGTGTGACTCTCGTCCCTTCATGCATCTTCTCCGCTTTCTCTTGCGCATTGCCTCGGCTGCTTCGATGCTTTCGCCATCTCCATTCCGTCGCATGATTCCCAAAGCCGTGGACAGATTTCTCACAAAGACAGAGGACGGAGAAGAAGTGCAATCTGCTCGTTAAAGATATGGTTACACTAGAAAACGCTGCTGCTCTTTAAAGGGAGCCTTCACCTTCAAACACTTCACCACACCCCCAGCAGACACGGACACCCCCCGTCCGAAGAGATCTGTTCCTTCCTTGATTCTTGCAAGTGCTTTTCATGATTAGTTCAGTCATGCACGAGTCTGCACCACTTCTTCTTCTTCTTCTTGTTCCCTAGCCCATCTCTTCCTCATACTTCCTCTTGCCATCCCCATGCCCTCCGTGGAGCTTCCATCAGACGCGGGACTCGGAGTTTTTCACCGCCATCGCATGCTGGGCCACCATGCTGATGGCCGGGTCGGTCTGCTGCCGCTGGTTGGCCGTCGCGGAGAGCTTTGCGAAGAGCGCGACACCCAAGACGAGGCTCACCACGACGAGACCGCCGAGGACGCCAGCGACGATGTAGATCAGCTCGTTGTCATGGTCGTGATGCTTGGAGTGGACGTCCACGTTCACATTCACGTCACCAGTGCTGCCATCGCCGTCAGTGTCCGGATCCGGGGTTTCTCCCGGCTCGTCGGGTTCCGTCGGAGCCTCCGCTGCGCACAGGCGGCAGTGCACGTTGAACTGCGCGGAGGTGCGCGTGTCCAGCCAGGTGTCGCCATCCGGGCAGGAGTCGGCGTCGATGGCGCAGGTGGCCGAGTGGGAATCCGAGTTGAAGCACGAGCCGGTGTGGACCTCGTGGCACGGGCACTCCACGTTGAAGCTGGCGGCGTCCTTGGGGTCGAGCCAGGTCTCGTTCCCGGCGCAATCCTGCGGCGCGACGGCGCAGGTGGCCGAGTGGGTGCTCATGTCGTAGCAGGCACCGTACATGGTGAAGCCCACATCGCGCGCCTGGTCACACTTGCACTGGGTATCATCGGCGTAGGTGTGGCCCGAGGCGATCCACGAGTGGCCCTCGACGCACTGCTCCTCGTTGAGCGTGCAAGTGGCGACGTGACTCTCTGCGAAGTCGTAGCAAGCACCGAGGTGCGCGCGCTCGTCGCTGCAGCTGCACGGGTTGTTGAGCTCCGAAGGCTTCACCCACACGCGGCCTGCCTCGCAGTACGTAGAGTTGAAGGCGCACAGGACATCGTGGGCAGTGGTGCTGTAGCAGCCGCCAAGGGCGGTGATCTCGACATCCTCGGCGCCATCCTGCGCTGTGGCCAGGCCGCCACACAGCGCTACAACGCAAGTCACGAGAGCAGCTCTCACCATCGTTGCTGGAGGCGAGAGTGGGAGCTTCGGCTTCTGCGTCCGGGGCGTCGGCGTCGCTGCGCGCAAGGGCCTTCTGCGGGATCTTCCGCCCCCCAAGGAGAGGCTGCCATCTTCGCCAGCTAAGGCTGCAACTTGAAGCCGCCAAGGCACGAGTTTGACAACTTCAAGTGCTGCGCGCCTCTGGCATAGCTCAGCAAGGCCCAAATGCCGCTGTTCCGTGCGGAGCGTGGAGAGCCCTCCCACGCGCCGCAGGCGCGTGGACAGACACGGGGCTTGGCTGAATGAGAACCTTGCTTGAGATCCAACCATCATCATCCGAAGTAGCGACCGCCAACGCACCATTGTATCCAATCCTCTCAGTTCCTTCTGTCCTCAGCCTTCGTTGATTGGATGCTGATGAATTCCACAACTTGTTTCCCACTGGCCGAGCCAAATGCTGCGAGCTGAGGTTGCGCCCTCTTAGGTCAGCTTGGCAGCTTGGCCGCTCGAGGCTTGGAGTACTGGGGCGAAGTAGGACGAGAGGAACAGTAGCCACAGTAAGCGTACTACTACTTCGTGGGCATTTAATCCAAGGGGATGAAGCGTCCCCTTGATCTATCTACCCTTATTGGGATTTTAACACCGGTTCCATATAACCAGGCAGCCTGCGAAGGCGGATTCGCCTCAGCGGGCCATCATCATGATGACATGATGCCGAAGCAAGAAGACCGTCACGTACAAGCAAGGACATCATCGCGGCAACGACCTTCACTCCACGTTCGAGCATCGCTGCCATCACTATAGGGCGGTCCGAATTCACCAAGGTCCATCGACGTCTTGGCCATCTCAGCGTCCAAGACTTCATTCCTCAATCGCCGCCGAGCCTGCTATGATCCAAGGTCAGCCAGGCGAGTTGACGAGTCGGATATCAAGTCCACCATGGATCATATCCAACGACGTGCTCCAGCCAAGATGCCGCTGACGACGATGTCCTCGAGGTCACTGCGACCGAAGTCAAAGATGATCCCGATCATAAACTGTCTGTCATCCTCCGCATGATGAAGGTCGTGCGTTATCTCACTCCAGGCCCTCTGGGTTGCCAGGCTCCGCTTGCATGAGCACTTCGTCCAGGTCCGTGCCTGCGACGCACAACTTGATGAACGCGTACTGTTTGGCAGGTTCGGACCCAACAAGCGCCAGACTCGCTTCCAGTGTTGTGCTGATCCAGATGTCCGGCAGCCTGACCTTGGTGGGCAAGGCAGTGACGGCTGACGGTGCGTGACTTTGTCGGCATGGAAAACGCCACCCATGGTGGTACCAATACAGACCTGTGGCAAGGCGAAGAGAGTAGATCATCACTTCAGCAACATCATCTTTCTTCTCGTTGTCGTCGTTCACCTCGCTCGACGGCATCGCTCACTCTTCGCTTGTTCTCGCTCCTTTCTCCTTTCTTTTTTGGGGGATTCACGTCGCGTCGTCCAATTGGATGTTGGTCATGGGTTTCGGTTTTGGTGTGACGGACTGTAGTTCGCGCGAGCATGCGCTTCGAAATCCAGCCGCCACCGATCTTCGCGCCAATTGGGTAAGACAGCTGGGGCTTTCAGAGGGACTGGAAGCGGCATCCAATGGCATCAACAATCCTAAAAATATTAATCTAGGGAATTTTGTAAAAGTATGATATAGCTCTTCTAATTGCCAATGACGTAGGATTTGAAAAAGGCTTGAAAGGCGGCGTACGCACGCAAAGAACGTCCTGGAGAGCTGCGCCATCTGTTCTGCTGCTAAGATCCCGAGATCCAGCCGGGCGCGTCGGGCCAATGGCAGCAGCTTGAAGTTCGGTCAGCTGGCCAGTACTCAGCCTTGAAATGATCGTTTCGCAGTGGTCCGAGTCAGACGTCTCCCAATTATCCTTCCTCCCATCCGTAACTGCGGCTGTAGGTTGCGCGGACGGTTAATCGGTCGTCCAGCCTACAGCTTGCGCAAGTATAGTGCCCGGTCCCATTCCACCTCCGGTTCTGTGGCTACTTTGAAGTGGAGTACTGACGCACAAGAACATTACGCCGTAAGCGAAAGCTGCGCAGACCCCTCGAGCGCAGCCGCACCGGAGTAGTTCGGCCTTCCTCTGCCTTCTCCGCGGTGACAACATGCCGTCCAAGATGCTGTCCCTCATGCTCCTCCCCGTCGCAGCGCGCGCCTTCGTGACGGCGCCCCCGCGCCCGGCCCTGCGCCTGAGCAACCGGGTCACGGCGCGCCGCTTTAAGGCCGTGCCCACCATGATCTTCGGCCGCATCCAGGAGGCCCTCGAGCCCACGCCCACCAGCACCGAGGCGCCCGTCACGGCCCGCGAGGTGCGCGCCGCGCAGGCCAACTGGGCGGCGTCCATCAAGAAGATCAGCGCCGCCTGCCTCAACAAGGAGGACTTTGTCAGCGTCGCCGGCGAGGCCGCCGGTGAGCTCTACGCCTACGGCCACTCCAACGTGCTGTTCAAGCCCACCAAGTGCAAGGACGTGCAGTTCCGCCCCATGGCCACCGACGCCATGTCCTACTTCGTCGGCGCCAAGAACGTCGAAGCCGGAGGGATCCCGGAGGACAAGGGCTTCGCCATCAACGGCGGCAAGGGCTGGTCCGACGTCGTGTTTGACAACCACAAGATCGAGCTCAACGGCCCCACGGCCATCGCCATGGGCAACTACTACTTCACCTGCGCCACCACCGGCGACAAGTCCAAGGTCGAGTACACCTTCGGCTACAAGCGCTGCGACGACGGCAAGGTGCGCATCTTCCTGCACCACTCCTCCGTGCCCTTCAACCCCATCCCCGTGGACTCCCCGGAATCCCCGGAAGCCATCACCGAGGCCGAGGTGCGCGAGGCGCAGCAGACCTGGGCGGACAACATCAAGAAGATCTCCACCGCCTACCTGAAGAAGAAGGACTTCAAGGCCGTCGCCGGCGAGGCCGCCGGTGAGCTCTACGCCTACGGACACGCCAGCGTGCTCTTCAAGCCCACCAAGGCTCGCGATGTGCAGTTCCGCCCCATGGCCGCCGATGCCATGTCCTACTTCGTCGGCGCCGAGAACGTCGAGGAGGGCGCCATCGCCGAGGACGGCGGCTTCGCCATCAACGGCGGCAAGGGCTGGTCCGACGTCGTGTTCGACAACCACCAGATCGACCTGAACGGCGGCACCGCCGTCGCCATGGGCAACTACTACTTCACCTGCGCCACCACCGGCGACAAGACCAAGGTGGAGTACACCTTCGGCTACAAGCGCTGCGCGGACAACAAGATCCGCATCTTCCTGCACCACTCCTCCGTGCCGTTCGCCCCCGAGGGCAAGCCGGTCACCAAGGAGGAGGTGATCGCCGTGCAGACGGCGTGGGCCAACGCGATCAAGAAGATCTCCTCCGTGCACAAGCAGGGCGGCGACTTCATCGGCGCGGCCTCGGACGCCGCCGGCGAGCTGTACTCCTACGGCCGCTCGAACGTGCTCTTCAAGCCCACCAAGGCCGCGGAGTACCAGTTCCGACCCACCGCCAGCTCCGCCATGTCCTACTTCGTGGGCGGCAAGGAATTCGACGATGGCTACGAGGAGGACGGCGGCTTCGCCATCAACGGCGGCAAGGGCTGGGCCGACTGCGTCTACGACAACCACCAGGTGGAGGTTAAGGGAGACATCGCCATTGCCATGGGCAACTACTACTTCACGTGCGCGACCTCCGGCGAAGTGTCCAAGGTCGAGTACACCTTCGGCTACGAGCGCTGCGACGACGACAAGGTCCGCATCTTCCTTCACCACTCCTCTGTACCTTACCCCATGCCGGCCACGACGTCCGCCGCGAAGAAGGAGAAGCTTAACGAGCTTGTGAAGCAGAAGGTGTAGAGAGCGTCACAGCGGAGTCACAAACGTGGACGTCGCGCTCCAAGCGCGGGAGATCGACAAGAATGGCCGCATTTTTTTCACTGGCCGCCTGATTTAGGAGAAAAGTAGCGACCAGCGAAGGTCAACATTGAGTCCGGAGTTTCCACGTTATCAAAATTCTCTGTTCATTGTTGATCGGAAGCATCGGCTCTCTCGTCGCGCTTGTCCTGATCGTTGCTGCGTTGGTTCTCCTCATCTTGACCCAGCTCGCACGCAGCCGAACAGAAGGAGCTGTCGAGAGAAAGCGAGCGACGGAGAGATGGATGGACGGGTCACATCCCTTCTTGAGACTTCAGCCAGCGACGAGGAGTTTGATACAGTACTCCAACTCGATGGGGAGCTGCTGGGCTGCGGACTCGTGAAGAGCTTTGCAGCGAACGAGCCTGTACCATTGTCCCTTCTCACCGCTTTCGTCGTCGCGGACTTCCTTATCAGGCCCCATGCCTGACAGCTGTGACACGCGCACGCGATAAAACCGCTGTATTCCCCCGTTTCGATGCTTCGACCATCATGAAATCATCATTCAATCTCCGCTTCGTCCAATGGCCTTCACCCAGCTGCCAATTTTCCTCCGCACCCCTGCTGTGCTAATGCCCTTCAAGGAGCGAGAACATTCGGTGTGAAAGGAAAAACCGAATCTTCGTAGAAACGATCGTCGCTAACATCAACAACGCGCATTTGCGCCTCTCAAGGCGCCACCGCCCCGATGGCGCTGCGTCTGCCCCCGATCGCGGTTCAGGAGCCTCGGCCACAGACTCCGTCCAACGAGCAAAGAGCCTCGAAAGCAGGCGTGGCGGCTGAGAAGGCCTCGGAGAGCAAGACGCAACAGATCTACGACAAGCGTCCTCCGAGCCAGAGCAACGCACCCACTCCGAGCGCGCGGAGCCGGGACCGCTCTGCCGACCGCAGCACAGAGAAGCGGAGCACAGCTACCACGAGCAGGGTTACCGCTGGAGGGACTCGCTGTGAGAAGAACAGCAAGAAGAAGAAGAAGGGGAAATGCAAGAAGCCATGGTGGCATCTCTCCGCCAAGCTCCGCCGACTCATCTGGTTCCTTCTCAGTGAAGGCATTCTTGCGACCCTGATCGCAGTGAGCCTGCTGCAGCTCAATGGGCAGGTCTTGAGACTCCACGAGGACGAGGCTGTCAACCAGCTCGAGCTGATGCAGTTGTCGTATGAGATCAAGACCAGGCAAATGTCGCAACTCACGTTGCTGCTCATGGTCAGCGAAGACCTCATTGGCTTCTTGCAAGCTCCTCCTGCGGAGCAGCACAATCGCTCGTCAGCCTCCTACCTGAGGGTGTTCGAGATCCTCAACAGCGAGCTCAACTATCGTGAGATCGAGTATGCCATCCTCCTGAACAGCTCGGGACACATTCTCGTCAGCGGCAACGACGAGAGGCAGCGCCTGAAGAGCGCGCTACGCACTGGAGAGTACTTCGACCCTGCCAACCTCGTGCAGCGTATCGTCTCCGCCACCAACGACACCCAACAGCTGCTCGATAGCTCGGTGATCCTACCCAAGGCAGAAGTGGAGCGAGAGCACCCGCCGATCTGGAGGGAGCGCCCGTTCGACTATTTGCCGGCCGCCAACTACCACTGGGTCGACGAGGACTATGACTGCCTTGTGCGCTTCACCATCGGAAGCATTGTCGGTCCATCGGACGAGCTCCTTGGGATTGTCGTCTTTGGAGACGTGCTCAACGGCAAGATTCCCGTCGCCTACCATGTCGTGAACTCTCTGGATCGGCAGGGCGGCTTCGCCGGCGTCTTACTCAAGGATAGCGAGGATGACTGGCAAAGGAGCAGCTTGTATCGCCGCATCTTCCTGGACACGATCCTCGACCAAGACACGGTGGCAGATGCTACCGACTGGAGTCCGGCGTCAACCGCTCTGATGGAGGACGCCTTGAACGGTGGCGGCGCTGCGAAAGAGTACCGCGAGCAGTTCGTCCTCGCCGCCAGGCCCGTGCCCATTGGAGTTCGGCGGGGTTCCTCGTCGCTTGGCGCGCTGGAAACGCTGGAGGAAGGGCAAGTCGATGCAGTTCTGGTACGCGGCATCGACACGACGGCCTCCGACGACTGGGATCAGTTGCTCTTCGTGGTCAGTCTGTCTGCGTTCGTCGTCTTCCTCCTTGATCTTGTCATGCTCTGGGCGTCGCTAGAGCACCTTCTTCGGCCGTTGGAGAACATCGCACGCCATCTCAAAGAGCAGGATCGTGTGCCAGACACGGACTTGGACATTCTTAAGAGGACGCCGCTCTGGGTCGTGCTGTTGACGCTCACGTCCATTCCTTCAATCGTCTTGATGATCCTGGTGCTGTTCTGGACGCGGGCTGCCATCGATGACGTCACCGCGTCCACGGCTGAGGCACTCGTTGGAGTTTCCTTGATCACTTTTCCCGATTACCAGAGCCAAGGGATATCAACTAGTGCAATCCCGGCACCTGTGTTCACCGTGCTCCTGAATCCGGAAGACGAGACGATTGCAGCAATGGTCGGGGCCGTGACGCACTCCTATCTCGCGTACGGCATGAACGAGTTCATCACTATTCTGGATCTTGACGCGAAGATTCTGACGTCGGCGAATACCTACCGCAGAGGAGAAGTGTTCGACCCCCACGGGATCGTGAGTGCCGCAATCTCCTCCGGACACACGCAGAGATGGACGACCCGTCTGACGTACGAAGAGTTTCTGGCAGAAGATCCGCCCGTATGGCAAAAGAGACTCGAGGAGACGACACCATTGTCGTATCTCTCGCCGGCCTTCACCAACTCGACAAGCATCGTGAGATACTTCTCGAGTCCAGTCGACGCTGACGGAGATGGCTTCATTGATGGCGTGTTACTCACCGGAGACGTTTTGAACGGGAAGACGCCCATCGTTGAAGAGAATCTGCAGGTACATGGGAAAGGCTACGAGGCAATCTACTTGCACGATACAGACGGTTCGTGGGTTTTGGCCTCGAGCGTTCTGCGCTACGAGGAGGGCGACCCCGTCCAGGTCGACATCGACTTCTCGGACACAGGACTTCTCGACGAAGCTCTGAGCTCTGGGAGCGCGGTCTCCAAGTTCGGAACACTGAGGGGAGAATCATACGCCTTCGCAGCTGCACCGCTGGCCCAAGCAGTGCAGCTGACAACATCGCAAGACCTTCTGGAGGTGGACATCGAGGTTGTCGTAGTTGTGGTGTACGGATACCCGACAACGGAAGGGGACGAGATGAAAGAAGACTCGCTGGCCTACTCCATCCCAAACATTGTCGTGCAATTCTTGACAAGCGTGCTCGGAATTTGGATCGCCTTTGAGCCTGTGAGGAAAGTGCTGCGCGCGATGCGCTCTCATGGCTTTCTCGGAAGTGGAAAAGATCGCTTAAGCTTCTGGGCTCTCGTCTGGGATCCAGTATTCGAACAACTGATCAAGTGCAAAAGAGGCATCGCGATCAGAGTGTCACCTTTTCCGAACCCTGGTGGCCACGAGCAGATGGAGAGGAGTGCGGAGCAGGCTGCAAAGAAGTGACGCAACACAAGCTTCGCAAAACCGCTTGGAGTGGCGATGGAGAGACGACCGGCGGGGCTTGCTTGGGCAGAAGCATGAGAACCAAACATGATCCTGAAACGGCGCGATGTTCGCGTCGCCCAACGGGCTTCTCACGGTGAACGCCTCACATGTGGTCCAGGCGCGCAGGCGGTGCAGAACGAAAGCCTGAGGAGGCGCCTGCGTCCGCGATCATGATCTCGTCAGCCAGCGATGATGCGTCTGGGGCTGCAGGTCTTCAATGCTCGCGATCGCTTCTCTTCTTCCATTGTACATGTCGTAGAACGCCGTTGTGGATGTTTCTACCACCGTCACTTTTCAGTCGCTTTTTGCCTTTTTTGCATGCAGCAGCCTGTGCCGTATCCGTGCAGCCTTTTGGCATTGTAGGGGAACGCGACCGTGGGAAGAAGCTTCGTATGCGCACGATAGGCGCTGTTCTTCGCGGCAGTGACGGAGAGGAAAGGGGCCGTACCTAGCAAGAGTGTTTGAGCGATATCGGCAGCGGCAACGGAAGAAGTTCGCCCTTCTATCACGCGCAGGATTCGGATACTTTGAACAAGTCGCAGAAGGAAGGCGGCTTCCTGCAAACATGTAAGACTCGGTCCTTAACGACTCTCTCTCTCTCTCTCTCTCTCTCTTTGGGCCTCTTTTCCGTCTACCTGGCGACAGCCGAGTCAAAGCGAAGTCAAGTGGCACAGTGACTCTCTTCACAGTCATCCCACGCTCTGCGCACGGACCGTTTGGTCGTCCCGATCGATGCAAAATGCTTAGACGCTCTCATGCTCTCCCCACCAGAGCAGCACAGGCCTCCTCAAGCAATTGTGCTGTGCACCCGGCTCGTACGCGGGAAGGGCAGGTAGCTTGGCCTTGATGACAGCTGATCAAACGACGGCAGAGGAGACGTTCTACTTGCCAGGATCGTCGGGATGCTGCTTGGACTTGCAGTCGGCATCTCGCTCGGGGCCAGAGAGGCTCACGAGAGAATGGTCGAAGACGTCCCAGAGAGGCTCACGAGAGAATGGTCGAAGACGTTCCCGGCGGCGTCGAGGACTCAACAAAGACAGAGCCTCACATGCGACTATCTACCTTCACTTTCCCATATTCAGGCACTTCAACGCGCAGTATCTATCGACTCCTCGGAGGAGTTACATTCTCAGATCTTTCAATATATTTTGAATTATCCATTTCGTATGTCTTGTACTCAGTGGTTTGGTCGACTTGTGAAAGTTGAAATTTTTAAAACTGGAATTCAAATCCAGCCGCTTAGTAAGAACAAAAACGCCTCTGGTGTTGCATCCTTCCGCCGCCACGAGCGCCAGCATGTCTGCCCGCGTGTTCGAGTCGTCTCGCACCGGCCCGGCCCCCAAGTCCTCCAGGGTGTTCTCGGACCTGCATGCCACTCCCAAGGCGGCAGCCCAGGCCCAGCAGGAGCCCGCTGCCCAAGAGGCCAGCGCCTCCAAGGCCGATCCTCTGGAGCTGGAGCAGCTTTTGGGCCATTTTTCCATCGCGCAGTACGACCCAAAGGCCCCAGGACGATTCGTCGCCGCTGCGCATGCGCAGGTGCTGTTCTGCGCCCTAGGAGAGGAGGACAAGAAGAGACGCCACTCGCATGATGAGGTCGTCACGGCGTTGCGCGTGAGTCCCTCGGGCGCCTACTTGGCCACAGGCCAACTGGGCTCTCGCCGAGCTGCCGACGCCTCCGCCCCAGTGGTGCTCTGGTCGGCCGCTAGGCAGGAGGCCTTCGCCAGCCTCCTGGGCTTGAAGGAGAAGGTGCTAGGCGTGGAGTTCTCGCCGGATGACCAGTTCTTGGTGGCCTTCGACGCTCGAGGACGTCTGTACACCTGGGACACTCGCACGGGAGAGACGGCCATCGCCAAGCAGTTCCCCAGAGCGCTGAACTTGTTCCGATTCAGCGCCGTGGACGCCAGCGGGCGCCATCCGAGGTACTTCTGCGCCTTCTGCATCGAGCAAGAGGTCTTCCACGGCGTCATCGCCTTTCATCCCGTGCGACGGCAGTGGGAGCTGACGTATGAGCTGCTGGCCATGGCGCACTGCAAGGACAGAAGCTACTTCGACGCCGTCTGCACCAGGGACGCGCGCTTCTTCCTCACCGGGAGCGACTTGGGAGAGCTCAACGTGTTCCGCCTGGACACGGGCATTTTCTCCACCTCGGTGCCTGTGGCCACCGGGGGTCTCACCGCGCTGGCCATCTGGGATACGGAAGGCGAAGAAGAGGCGGTGCTCTTCTGTGGTGGAGGCGATGGAAGTCTCCGCAGACTGAAAGGACGCAACCTGAAGTGGCTGGTCGACGGCCCCGTGGTGACCCTTCCCAGCGCCATCCGAAGCGTCAGCCTCGACGTGGAGGGTCGCTCCGTGATGGTCACCACTCAGGGGGGGGAGCTGTACAACGTGGATGCGCTCGACATGACAGTCACGCAGCTAGGCGAGGCGCACACCGCGGAGCTGACGGGCGTCGCCTTTGGAGACGACTCGGAAAGCGTCGCGACTTCGAGCATGGACGGCATGCTTCGCGTCTGGGATCTCGGTAGCTACCGCTGCCGCGTTCGCATCAGTGGACCCAAGGGAGCGGCGCCGCGGTGCATCGTGTGGCCGAAGAGCGGCATCCTCGTCTCGGGCTGGAATGATCGCTTCGTGCGCGCGTACGATGCCGAGACCGGCCGGCCAGCCTTCGAGATCCCCAACGCCCACCGAAGTGAGATCACAGCCTTGTGCGCACACACCGGTCCCAGCATGAGCTACATTGGTACGGGCGCCGCCGATGGCAGCGTTCGCGTGTGGAATGTCGAGACGCGAAGCATCCTTGCCGAGTTCTCCGAGCATACCAAGGGTATCACCTCGCTGCTCGTGGACAACACCAATCCGCAGCTCATCCACTCCAGCTCCGTGGACTGCTCGGCCATGACCTTTGACGTCCACCGCAAGAGGCGCGTGCAGTGCCGCTTGGTGCGCAGCGGCGCCATCACTGCCATGGCGCAGCGCCTGGACAGCGAGCAGGAGCTCTTGACGCTCGACGTCAATGGCCGCATGCTGTTCTGGGACTGCGACTTCTCGGATCCCGTAGCGGAGAGTAAGGACGTCGCGGGCGTCCGGATACGCTGTGCAAGTGTTTCGCCTAGCGGCCGCTTCCTCGCCATCGGCGGGGACGACGAGGTGGTCAAGATCTACGAGCTGGAGAACGTGCAAACCGCTTTCAGTCTCCCGCCGGCCATCACGGCCCATCGAAAGACCTCGCAGGCGCCGAAGGTGAAGCAGCTAGAGCTCCCCATGGTCTGTGCGGTCCCTGGGCACTCGGGATCCGTCGCTGCGCTGGAGTGGAGTCCAGATGAGAAGCAGCTCATCAGCGTCGGAGACGACGGCTGCGTGCTCGTGTGGAACTGGTTCGGATGAGCGTCCGCTGGTGGAAGTGCAGGTCTTGGGTTTACCCGCAAGCCAATCCTGTTTCAGCCTTTGCGCCTCTATCTTGCTTGCTGCTACTTCTTGTAGTCTTTGTCGTCGTCCTCAAAATGCTCATCATCGTCGTCGTCGAACGACTTGCTGTCCCCTCTCCTCTGCGCAGACACAGAGGAGAGTGGAAGGCTGAGCAGCGAATCCCTCAGCGCTTGGGAAAGTTTCCAGCCTAGCTTACCTCCAGCTGCGCCTTTGCAGTGCGCTGCATCTTGCGGAAGAAGTGGTTGTACTCCAGGGACGCCAGCAGCCAGTCAACGAACCAGTGGTGGCGATGCTCACTGAAGAGAGGCTCCATCATGTCCTGCTTGGCCCACGCGCAGTCCTCGTAGAACTCCTTGGACGTCGTCCCCTGACTCTTCAAGAAGCCGGCCAGGTGCCCCTCGAAGAGCTCGAGGTACGCCTCGTGCAGTCGACTCCACTCGAGTCGATGCTCCACTGCTCCCGAGTCCGGATCGGCGTCCGCCACCTTGCAGGGACAAGCGTCAGGCTCGGTTCCTCGGCCCTTCTCTCCGCGATTTGGACGCCGCTTACTTCATAGAACTTGGGCGCATTCTTCTCCGCAAAGCGCTGCAGAGGCTCCTAAGGGAAATCCCGTGTGAAGGAAGGGCCCGCACGATCGAGAGCTTTCTTGGAGGGGTCAAGAGAGGATCCAACCTTGAAGTCCTCGCTCATGTAGAAGTGGATGGCCTTCTCCAGCAGCGTGTCTCCCCAGCCCTCCGAGTCGTCATCGCGAGAGTCCTCCATTGGCCGCCGCCGTCTACGATAGTGCCCGTTCTCCTTGGCGCAACTCAAGCTTAGCGTTGCAAGGGAGAGCGCCGGCGCAGAGGCCCGATGAAACGGAGGAACGCGGGAAATCACGCTGTGCTACAGCACTGTCGGAACATTTCAGCTTTGCTGCGGTTTGGCTGTTGGCCTATTGTTCGACCAAACAAGATTTTGATTCGGCTTCAGAGCCAATGATCCTCGCAACATAAGATCCTTCGATTGGTCCAATCTCTCAATTTGATATCAAAAGGATCCCAAAGAAGGTCCTTCATTGGATGAATCGCCACGAGCGCTTATTCCAGCCAATCTCGGGCCAGCGAAGCCAGAGTCTCGTCTAGAGGCCAAGAGAAACGTGCCTCTCAGCGCCTCTTGTGCCGCCTCCGCGGCCCTCTCGCCATGCCGTTCCCCGTGCCATAGCTGCCCGCCAGCTCGGCGCCATGTACAGCCGTGCCATCAACGCCCGAGTGGCGCCGGAGATCGGCGAGGAGGCCGTGATCGCGGCGTTGCAAGCCCGCCTCAAGACTCAGCCGGAGCTCCGCGACCGGTATAATGACCCCACGAGGCACGCTGGCTGGAAGAGGCGCTACCTGCAGCTCTGCAGGGGCATCTTCCATGTGGCCTACGAGGACGACGTGTTCAGCGGCGTGCTGCTGCTGTGCATCGTGGGGGCCGGCGTCGTGGTGGGCGTGCAGACCTACGAAGACGACCTGGACACCGGCACCATCCGCGTGGTGGAGTGGCTGGACACCATCATCCTGTACACCTTCGCTCTGGAGATCCTCCTGAAGCTGCTGGGCGAGGGCTTCGCGCCGTGGCGCTTCTTCGTGGGCCGCGAGTGGCGGTGGAACAACTTCGACTTCGTCGTGGTGCTCTTCGGCCTGCCAATGTGGAGGTCTGCCTTCGGCGGCGGCAGCATTGCGCTGCTACGGCTGCTGCGCCTGGCCAGACTGCTGAAGCTGGTGAGGAAGATCCGCCAACTGCAGATGATCATCCAGGGCCTCGTGTCCGGCCTCCGCTCCATCGGCTACATCCTCCTGCTGATGCTGCTGGTGTTCTACCTCTACGCCATCACGGGTATCGAGCTGTTCGGGCGGAATGACCCGTGGCACTTCGGGACCTTGGAGAGGGCCATGGTGACCCTCTTTCGCCTGTCCACGATGGAAGACTGGACGGACGTGATGTATGTGAACATCTTCGGCTGCGACGATTTCCCCGTGGGCGACTTTCGCTGGTTCGACATCGATTGCACGCCGCAGAAGAGGCCGCTGATGTCCAGCTTCTACTTCGTGTCCTTCACCTTCGCCAGCGGCCTCGTGCTGCTCAGCCTCTTCATCGGCTCCGTCACCATGGGCATGAACGAGAGCATGCAGCGGAGCAAGCGAGAGGAGGCGTATCTGCAGGCGGAGGGCCGGAAGAGCCGCCTGGGCCTTCCGAAGGACGACAAGGAAGGCTCAGGCTCCGCGGAGCTATCGACTGGAGCATTCACGCGCCGCATGGCCAGTCGGCTTCTCAAGGTGCAGCGCAGGTACCGCGCGAGGACAGCGGCGAGGAAGCGGGGCGTCGCCTTGGTGAAGTACATCGCAGTGCAAGCGAGCGCCGAGCTTTCCAGGCGGCGGCATAGCAAAGACGTCACCGGCATGGCCGAAGACAAGCAGAGCGGTATCAAGAGAAGCTGGTCTTTCAGTGGATCTCTCTTGGCCTTCCTGGATCCGCGGGGCTGGCAGCGGCAATGGCTGATGAGCAAGCGCCGCGCGGCAGCGGCGCTCCTGGGCGCCATGTGGGCGGACGTCGACCTCCGGCAATTACTCAACCTGAAGCCCAGAGTGTACTTCAACACGCATCGCCAGCGGTATCACGACGTGTCCATCAAGTGTGTCGCGATCGAAGCTTCCAGCGCCTTCAGCAACTTCATCACGCTCGTGATTCTCGCGGCGGCGATTCTCGTCGGCGTCGGCACAGACGACGTCCTCGCAGCGCAGAACGCTGCGACCCTGGCCGCCCTTGACCTTCTGATCTTGTCCATCTTCAGTCTGGAGATCCTGGTGAAGCTGGTGGCGCTGGACGCGAAGCCCTACGAGTTCTTCTACAGTCGGTGGAACACCTTCGACTTTCTCATCATCCTGGGAAGCGTCACCTTGGACGCCAGCATGGTGAACATGCTGCGCCTCCTGCGACTCATGCGAGTCTTGAAGCTCCTGAAGGCGCTGCCGCAGCTGCAGATCATCGTGGAGACGCTCATCATGGGCATCTCCTCGATCGGGTTCATCGGCCTCATCCTCTTCCTGTTCTTCTACCTCTTTGCCATCGTCGGCATGATGCTGTTCCGCCGCAACGATCCGTGGCACTTCGGCACGCTGGACAGAGCGCTCATCACGCTGTTCAGATGCTCCACCCTGGAGGACTGGACGGACGTCATGTACATCAACATGTACGGCTGCAATCAGGTGTCGGAGTATCCCGGCGAATGTACAGAACCGGACGCGCGGCCCTTCAGCGCGGTGTTCTACTTCGTCATCTTCGTGGTGATCGGCGCCCTCGTTCTGCTCACCTTGTTCATCGGCGTGGTCACCACTTCCATGGAAGAGGCGCAGGTCAAGCAGGAGAGGGACAACAACACGGAGAAGAAACTCTCGAAACTGCGGAAGGACAGGCTTCTTACGGAAGAGGAGGGTCAAGTCTACCGCTGTGTGTTCGCCTACCTGGACGTGCAGAGGGAAGGCGTTCTGGAGGCCGAGGAAGTCATGCTGATCTTCTCCACCATTCAGGACGCAAAGAGGACTCGCCGGATGCTGGAGAAACTTGACAAGCGCAGCGAAGACGTCGACCTTGGGAATTTTGTGGAGATGGTCTCGACGATGTTTCGCCAGCGACGCCGCGCCATTCTGCCCCAGGGTACCCTGGCGCAAGTCGAAGGTTTCGATGGTTTCTTCAACGTGGTCGGAAGCACCAAAAGCGTTGCGGCAGCGACGACCTTGGACAGCCCAGCAGTGGGGAACGAGGAGCGAGACTGCGCGCGTCGTCGAGTCGTGAAAGCGCCTGGCGATGCTAATCCCGCGAGGGCTCCCGTAGGAGACTCGCGGGGAAGAGAGCCCAAGACGAAGCCTCGCTTCAGGCTGGGCGGCGCGAAGATTATGATCGAGCAAAGTGAGCCGCGACTTGAGGAAAGCAGCACAACGAGGAATGACGATGACGAGATGGCATCGCATCGAGACAGACCAGCATCAGGAGAATCAGTTGCTTCAGGCGGCGCAGATGTGGAATCTCCGTCAAGCTTGAAGCAGCGGACGATGGCGTATGCCTTCGCCACGGGAGCTCCGGTGGAGGAGCATGTGGGCGGCGGAGAGCAGAAAGGGGTGCTGGCTCCGACATCGGAGAGCACGGTTGACGAAAAGTTGGTGGAAGAAGATTTTGAGAACGGGGAGCCGGGATCTCGCTGGACTTCACCGGACCGCACGGAAGAAGAGCTTTCCAGTCCAGAGAGGTAGGAGAGCCTTTGCCTCGCTAGCAGGCATTGGGGATGTGCGCCCTCGCAGTATGGTTGTAGGTGGGTCATCCTTGGGAGGTGGCCCGATCTCCGAAAGAAGCAAGAATACTCGTTGAACGAGAAGTCCAGCAAGGTGAAGTCCAAGGGCGCTCGAGAAGTGATGGCGACCTTCTGTTGGCAGGATAGCGGTCCTCCAAACCTCAATCGGTCATCCAGTGCCGCTAGGTGGACACGGTGTGTGAGAGAGGACGCCAGCCAGTACAGGAGAGAGGCCACGAGAGTGGCGCTGGTAGAATGAGAATCGATACCTTCTGACATCTGAAACTCCAATTCCAGACCGCCATCGTCGACACCTGCTGACAAAACTGTGTGCACCACCGCTACCGCTACGGCAACCGCTTCCGAAGCTGCGTGACGTGTCTTTGGTGAACAAACAAACAAACGGATGATCTCCTTGTCACTGCGCCTTGACATGACATGTTGCCTACTGAACGCCCGGACGAATCACGCGACATGTAGTATACTCCTTAACTCAAGTGGTTGGTTCTCGGCTCTGCTTCTGGCACTGTTGGGGAAAAATTGGGATGGGTCTTGGGGAAAATTGGGTTTGTCTACAAGAGGAGACCCGACGTCAACTCGATCAGGTTCACCGCTCCGTCGTGGTTGGCGTCGATGATCTGCAGCATCTGCCTGGCAAGGATGGGCGTGGCCATCCCCTCACCGAAGCCCCTCTCCAAGGCCGTGAGGAGGTCGTAGAGGTCGAGCGAGCCGCTGTGGTCCACGTCGAAGAGAGAGAAAGCCTCCGTGACGATGTCTTCCAACTGCCGCTCTCGCTCCGAGACGGTGTCCACGAGGAAGCGCCACGCGCGGTGGCAGAAGTAGTTCAGCAGCAGCGGGAGCGCCGGCTGACCGATATCTATGGCCGGTATCCTGTCTGGATATTCCTGAGCGTACTTGCTGAGCACGGGATTCGTCTTTAGAATGTATGTGTCTACGACTATGCGGTACAGCCGCTGCTCTATCCTCTCGCCGCCGATGGCATCCAAGACGTGGCTCGTCTCGTTCACCTGCATATCGGCGTCCGTGTGAAGGGCGTCTGCATCCTCGGTTCCCGGGGACCGCAGCCACGTCTTGCGGGACCACAGGATCGCGTCCCGCAGGGTCTCCGGGTCGATCCGGATCGCGAGGTTTATTGACGGAAAGGGGCACTCCGAGTTCAGGTCCCCAAACGTGAGCGTCCCGTCGCGATACACCTTGTTGCCCCGCACGTTGCCCGCGTTCACGAGGGCGCCCTCCGCGCCGCACGCCTCCCGGAGGGCCGTGGCGATCAGCGTCGCCATGGTGTTCGGCCCCGTCCGGGCGCCGACACTGGACAGCTCCACCGTGTCCGCGGGCACCAGCTCCTCGATGTCCATCGCGAGGCCGTTGACGTCGAACTGCATCAGCGTGGCGGCCCGCATCTCCATCGCCGGCTTCTCCCACTCCTCGATCCGCCGCAGCAGCTCCTCGTTGGGCTCTATCACGAACGTTTGGGAGGCGTTCGAAGCGGCCGCCTCTCCGCCGCCCGCGGCCTTCTTGCTTTTCTTCTTCTTCGCCGCCAGGCGCACTTCGTTGGTCGTGATGGTCGGCCTGCGCACCGACTCGTCCTTCCACACGATGTCCACAAGCATCACGTTCTTGGCGTCGGCGGCCGCCTTGACAATCCTCGTGTTGTTGAACACGGCGTCTACGGGGAAGTGGTCGTGCCCGCCGAGCAGGAGGGGCACGTCAAACACATGCGCGAGATCGATGTCATCCTCTAGGGTCTGGTGCGTGATCGGGACAAAGAGATCAGTCCCATCCAGGATCTCCGGATCCTGCACGAGCTCCTGCAGCGCGTCCGGGACGCTGATCCAACCGCCCTTCTCGCGCGCACTGTCGAAGCTGCCGTCACGGTAGAGGTTCTCCTCGTCCGTGACCAGCCCCGCGAAGACGACGCGGCGCCCTCCCGGAAGAAACACCTCGTGGAAGCGCCGGAGGCCCTCCACATCCAACGCGGGCATGTTACTATTGAGCCAGACGCCGGAGAACTCGCGCACGCGCTCACGAAGGCTCTGCATGGGAATGTCCGCCTCGTGATTGCCAAACATCGCGATATCCACGGGGATGGCGTTCAACGCCTCCACCATGGACCGCCCGTGGTCAATGGTGCTGAGCAGCGACGGCGCCAAGAAGTCGCCGCCGAGCGTGGTCAAAACCGTCGTCCTCTCCGCGCTGCAGGGCGGGCCCGGCAGCTGCTGGATCGCCGACTTCAACGCCGGCAAATTGTCCATGATGTAGATGTCATTGAACTACGGTTTACGGAGTAGACATATTTTTTTTTTTTTGGGAAAGGGGGGGGGAGAGAAGAGAGAGAGAGAGATAGAGAGCGTGTTGTTAGTATGTTGCTGGTGCCAAAAAGAGACAAAGCCACCACTCGTCGAGGGCGTTCTTTTCCACGTTCGGTAGGCTGACATTGCCAGTTTCCTTGGCCGCAATACGTACATGAAAGAGCCGAAGGCAGGTTCGCTCCTCTCGATTAGGCGCACAAGTGTCCGCAATGTCAATGGGTTCGCTGGGGATCTCCGGCAAGCCGCAGCTGTCGTTGTTCTTGGCCTCAAAGCCACCGAGCTCTGGAGAGTCTGCGGAGGCGAAAAGTTCAAGAACGTTGTGAGGCGGACCTTCCGACTTGCCGCATTTCCGAGCTGCAGAAGAGCTCGGCCTGCATTTTGCCAACTCCACAAGGTGTTCAGCGGGGTCATCCAGATACGTACCGACGCTGAAGAGGCGCGCGAGGCGAGGATCGTCCTCCGGCGCTCTGCTGACGTCGTCTCGCGCCGCTGTCCCATCTGTCACGAGCAGCAGAATCGCCAGGCCGGCCGGAATGAGGCGCCGCATGCCTGGCGATGCTGACTTCTTGGCCCCCAAAGGCCCTCCTGAAGGGTTGGGAGGCGTTAGTGCGGCTGTCCACGGCGAGACGAGCGCCTGAAAAGGCGACGTGGCCTCGGTGCCTCGGAACTTCGGACTTCAAGATCGTGTGCGCCGCACAGTCTCTGCACCACGTGCACCCAACTGGCGCTCTCTCCTCTCCAAACCGCCTCAGAGCGCGTTTGAGGCAAAGGCCGGACGCAGCGGCCACTTTGTGGCGCTGCTGCGCCGCTTTTTCTGCTGCAATTGGCACTTCGCAGAGCGCGATTCGGACGATCTGCGAAATCCCGAACTTCTGCGATGCAAAGCCGCCAAACCAGACTCACCTTCTCTGAAACGCGAGAGGCGAAGTGTGGGCGCCGATGGTGCTGGGGTTGTGGCGCTCTTGGCGTCTCCAGTTTGACGGCGATGCGGACGTCGAATAACGTCCTCAAGGTGAGTGCATTTTGAAATGGCGATTGGTGGTATTTCCCTTGTGGGACAGCTGGACAAGCGCGCAAATTCGAAAGCGCAGATTGGAGCACAGGTGGCGTGCGTGCGTGGGCAAACTCCGACCTACAGGCGTCCTAAGCAGAATGGACGTTGTATGACACGGCAACTTGGGCTTCAAGCGCGTGGCGATTGGATTCCGCAAGAGGTCACTTGTCTCGAATCTTTCTTATGGGCCAATGTGCGGCCGACAGACGCAGTTTAAAGCTGCAATTTCAGGATGAAGCAGCTGTATGCAGGCCGGCTACAACGTCCGGAGAATGAGCTGGAGAGAACTTCAACTTTTCCCACTTCATCTTGCCGCGCAGGCGCTTGCGCCCGCATACGATGAGCCCTGAGTACCAACGATAGCTTTTGGAGCTCCGGCGCGCACCGTTTTTTAGGGACGCTTCCCGCAGTGCGTGGCGACTTCACTGACCACGTGATCCTGGGTGACCTGGTTCCACCGACTCAACGTCAGCTGGTGCCACTCCGGGGTCAGCTGACTTCCCCGTCGTTCTTATCTCAGATCTGATCTCTTCTCCATAGGATCGGGTCAGTGGATTCGCCCCTCGGCTCGGATTTTCCGCTTTTCCGCACCTTGCTTTTAATTTTAAATATTTATTTTGTGTAAGATCATCTATCTTTGTGATCTATGTAAAATTATGTATAAATTAAAAATTGCAGTATGTAAAATGTCAATATATACATAGGCAATTCCACAATACCAATAATTTAAATAAAACCACAATGCATATTTAAAAGGGAGATCCGCTTGTGCCGGTGACGGGCACAAGCGGATCTTGTCGGGTCCGAATGGGATTGCTGGCGCCAAGCAAATCCTTTGCCAAGCTCGCGTTGACGTCCAGAATCCGGCGTAAGCCGCGCCGGTGCTTCCCGTTCCGGTGGCACCTCTCTCCGTCCCTCGACGCCAAGCACCATGGAGACTCTTCGAAGCGCAGGATGCGGCGCCGACGCTCCCGCATTTGGGCACTTTTGCGGCGCGCGCCAACACGCGCTTTGTCACCGCCTTCCGCACATCTGTGGCGCCCACACGCGCACGTTTGAGCGCGCGACCCCAGCATGGCCACCGAGGCGTCCTACACGAGGTTTGAGCGCGCGGCCAGCCCCACCGCGACCACGACAACCGAAGACCCAAAGCGCAACAACGACGACGCCAACAACGGCCAAGCCAACGACGACAGCGACGCCGAGCAGAAAGACGTCGAGGCGGGCTGTGCTCTTGCGCGAGGACGACGCGCTGCGCGGGCGGCAGACACCGAATGGCGGCTGAAGGTGCTGATGCTGGTCGGCGGTGCTTGTGGTGTCTACGTGCTCAACCTCGTGGCGCTCGCGCTGTACGACGCCCTGGACTTTGAGGAGAGGCTGGCGGCGCAGAGCCTGTCGGCGCCATGCTTGGATCAGATGCTGTGCAGCGCTCTTAAGGCAGCGTGGTACCTTCTGAAGCGCAGCCAGAAGCCACAAGCGTTGGAGAAACTGCAGAAATGGCTGGCGCAGCGCCATGAAGACGTAAGAGCCGCCATGAACGACAAGGATTACGAGACGCTCCTCGTGGTGCTCAATGCCTTGCTCGCGACTCTTCTCTTGGTCGCCATCGTCGCCGTCAACATTGCCATTGCCACGACCTACTCCGAAGGCGGAGAGCCCGAGATCCACGCTGCGAGGAGCACCGCGCTGGTCTTTGCGCTAGATTTCCTCGTCGGCCAGTTCCGCAACGGCCTCCTCCGGCTGTCCAACGCGCCCGAGTGGAAGGACGTCAGCATCGCCCGTCATTCGCTCGCCGTGGGTGGCTCGGGCATCGCCGTAGTCGGATTGATTGCTGCGGCGGACCTGTACCTGGCGGACCTCGGTGCGCATTGGAAAGTGGCCGCGCTCACCGTCCTGGCCATCGTGCTAGACCAGTGCCTCGACACCGTCCGCAGCTCAGCTCGGATCCAGGTGGCCCTGTACGAAAAATTGCGCCGCGCGGGCAACTAGTGCGTGAGGAGCCAGTAGTCTATTTCCCAGAACGTGATGAGAGCTGAGCAGAAAGTTTCCTCCGTGGCCCGTGTTGCTGGGACTCCCAAGCCCAGGAACGCCGCCACTCTGTACATGTCGTAGGGAAGCGTTCGAACTCGATCTGTGTCTATCGTGTGTCCATGCGGATCTGTGAGGGGAAGAGGTTCGGATGATCTGTGTCCTTCTATTAAGGCCAAGGTGGTGAGGCCATCGCTGCTGCGCGAAAGGTTGATCAACTCTCTTTCCTTGACGGTTCCATTCTCATTGGATCTCCCGAGAGGCAGCGCGTCTCGTCCATGTCTTTGACGGAAATGATGGAAGTCCTCAACAGAACGTGCAGAAGACACACCCTTACCGCTGCTTCTTGGCGGCAGCAGCAATACACAAACAGAAGAGGAAGAAGAGGATGGGTTGGTGGAGGCTTGCGATCTGTCGTATCGACCTTCTGTTGTGCTCCTTTTGCCTCCTAGCTCGTGGCCTGCCAGAGAAAGAGAGACGAGATCTCGAGACAGACCCTTTTCACCATGACGTATCAATGCTTATTAACTTCGGTCTTCGCGCAGCTTTGTTCTGTTCGTCCCCACCCCTTGTTCTGTCTGGCGTATATGGCCCACTTTGAGAGGCCGTGCTGCGCCGTGCCGCTCGTCTGGTTCACACGGAAGCTGCCTACTTGCGCTTCATCTGCACGCGGGCGGGCGTGGTCGGCGGCACCTGCGGGATGCCGAGGTTGCCGTTGGCCTTGGCGTGCTCGATCTCGCGGTGGATCTGCGCGTTCATGCAGCCGGCCACGGTGGCCACCACGCAGTCCACGATGCAGTCAATGATCTGCGCGCATTCCTGTTTGTGTAGAGCAATGACAAGGGACGGGGGGACAGCAGAAGAGGGATGAGGCAGGGACGCCGACAAGGTCGGGATCGAGGCTTCGTACCCGCAGCTCTTCCATGAAGATGGCCAGGATGTTGCAGATGCAGGACAGCAGGATCATGCAGTTGGTGAAGCGGATGATGCGGATGTCCATCGGGTCCGAGTTGATGTCCAGCATATCCTGTCGAAGTCGTAGGAGGTCGTCAGCAGCCGCGGCTTCCTTCCCCCTTTTGTTCTTCTGTTCTTCTGACCTGCAGATACATGCGCGTGACCGACAGCGACGTTACGGCGCAGCAGCAGCCCTCCAAGCACAGGCAGAACTCCGGGCACGATTGCTCTCCCTGCGCCGACCAAAGGGCAAAAGCGTCAGAGAATGCCCCTCAGACCCTCCGAGGCCCGGCTCGGACGCACCATCTTGCCCGGCTGGAAGCAGCAGCAGCCCGGGAAGTATCTTCAACGCATCATGCAAAGGCTTTGGATGAGTTCGGACCCGTCAATTCCCGTAGAAACCGCGTGAAGTTACCCCTGGCAGCACTCGTATCGGTCCATCTTGTGGTCCAGCGCCTCGTAACGCTGGTAGCAGGCGGAGCACCAGGGGCAGCAGAAGCCCATGCAGCACCTGCAGTTGTCGACTTCCGTTACGTACGAGTTGCAAGCGAACGCGGTGCTGCGAAAACAGACCAAACCGGCTCTTTGCAGGGCGCCTCCATGAGAGAGATCTGGAACTGGTTGGCGCGGCCGCCGAAAGGGTCGTCCACGCCATGCGGATCCGAGCTGAAGCAGAGCAGGCAGCAAACCATGGTCACAAGCTACAGATCAAAGCGTCAAATTCAAAAATCGGTGCCGAACTGCCGCAGCGATTTGCGCGGGAAAACGGGGCTCGTGCGGTGAGAAGAAGCTTCTGCTTATTTGGATGTGGATCAGCGGGAATAACGACGTAAGAGAGGATCCAGAGGTCGATGCCAGCAAAGCAGGCTCTTTGCTACGGAGGCTGGCGCGACACATATCACGAGCTGGATACATCTCAACGCGACACAGATACATTGTAGACGTGGAAGACATGATTGGTTCTACTACCTCGAGTGTCGATCCCCGGTTCGTACATCCAATCTTATTCCCATGCAAAAGCCAATATTGAAACACATATTCAAAACTGGTAGGATTTCTCCGCTCAACCCAAACACAAATCCTTTGTTCCCGCCAAATCCAAGTGTAGTATGGCCCCGAAGTCCCACGCCGCGCGGCCCGCCCGCCTGCGCAGGTGCTTCACCACGCTGCTCTTCGTGTCGTTCTACCTGTGCGTGGGTTGGCTGGTGTGCGACGCCTTCTGGGCCACCGTCTCGCTGTCCACGAAGCCTTATAGAGGGGTGCGTTATAGCGAATGCACGGCATTTTCGCAGAAAAAGGCCGTATTTACGCCCCAAAATTGTTGGTTTCCGCCGCAGCGCCTCCATAGTGGTACGCCACTCACGAGGGCGACGCCACGCAGCGTCGTCACCACAAATGGCACGTTCCACCTCGAGTACCACCCTTCCGCCTGGGAAAACGAGTGGTTTCGGTTGAGCAAACGGTGCAGAATCCATTGCTTTTTGGGGTAAATCATGCACTTCTCAATTCCCACACCTGTTGTAGATTGGCCAGTGGCGAGGAGAGCTGGAGGGAGGCGTGCGAGCAGCTCCGCGCCGAGGAAGAATTCATTGAAAGGTGTGGGAAATACGCGGATCCTGCGAGAAAAATCCACCAATTCTGATGGGAAAAACCCTAATTTGGGCGGCAAATTCGCGGCATCACTACTGTGGGTACCCAGATACCTCGATGTGGAGCAGGCGAGACAGCAGTGGACGCCGGAGCAAACGAAGGCCTTCCGGTGGGAGCATGACAAGGCCATTTCCTACTTCAGTGTGATGGATGCACAGCGGAACGAACTGTACCAAGTTCCGGTGGAGCCCCTGGGTGAGCTGTCCGTAGTATCGTTGTGTTGCCGTCTCTCTGTTGGGGTTTCATACCAAATGGTCCTCGTTCTCTGGCCTGGTGAACCATGCTAACGCTGCGCCCGGCGCGACTGCCAGTCGGAGCCTTGCGCCATCCTCGGTTTCCCTGCTATGGGACCGCGAAGGCGCCGAGCAACGCGGAGAAGAATCCCAGCAAGAACGCCAAGGACTGGCTGATCACCAGCTTCGGCTTTGAAAGGATTCACACGACTGGGAGGTGCGTGGCTTCTTCGCAAAGATACCGAGTCTTTTCGTTGAGCGATGAGGACCAGGGGCATCACGACAGCTCTGCGCACCGCACACCTACCTACAGAGCACTTTTCTTTGAGGTCGGCGGGACGGGCACGTACACCGGCGGGGAGGCCGGCGAGGGCCTCCAGTGGTTCATAGAGCGCTTCGACGCCAGTGGCATCCGCTTCGACCGCGTCTTCGCCTGGGAGGAGAAGCCACAGAAGCATAGCCAGGTACGTGTGGATCAAAGGCTCCTCAGAGACCAAGAAAGACAGGAATGCAATGGCCTGCCATCGAAGTTCTTTTGGCGCCAACTCATGTGCAACATCCGTACCTTTGATGGCGCAGCTCTTTGAAGGGATGCCACAGCCGGTGCTGGACTCGCTGAGCTACTACAATGTCGCCCCGGACGCCACGCTGGATGCGCAGCACAATCCTTGGAGGACACTCAAGAGCGTGGCCAAAGAAGAGGATTTTGTCGTGGTCAAGGTGCGGTTGCTCCTGCTTCCTTTCCTGCTTTTGGTGTTGGACTTCCACGTGCAGGACACGAGACGAGACCCAACCTTACCGACGCCATGCTCTTTCAATGCAACAGATCGACATCGACGATCCCGAGGATGAGAATTCCCTCGTGGATCAGCTTCTGCTGGACGAGTCGCTGCGGAATCTGATAGACGAGTTTTTCATAGAGCACCATGTCCGCATGCATCCGCTGAGCGGCTCGAAGCCATGGACGAAGATCCTGAGCGGTACCAAGTACACCATCTGGGACAGCTACGACATGCTGCAGGAGCTGCGCTACGATGGCATCCGCGCACACTCTTGGATTTGATGATGCGCGAGAGACAAGCCATCGGCTCGACGTTGCCGCAGGAGAGATCAGCCATCCATGTGATTCACGACAAGGAACATCTTCTTGTCCTTTCTTTTCGTTTCTTCTCGTTCCCTCTCTTCTCTTGTCTTCTCCCTCGTGGTCTCCTTCGGGGTTCTGGTTCGCCTGCGGCGTTGCCCCACTTGGTTCGGACTGGCATCGCGATCTGCTGAATCGCCCGGCTCTGCTTTCTCGGGAAGTTCTCTAAAACTGAAACTGCAGCGTGTCCGCCTTCCGACCAACTTGCCGGCCACTCAGCTTCCGACGCTTGGCGAGATGCTGCTTCGAGTACGTCGCAATTCGCGAACCGAACTGCACGGCCTTCTTGGCCAGCTTGGAAGGCCCCACCAAGCCCAAGTGTTCTCGCGCGAAGCAGCGCAGGATCTTCTTATCCCCGGCGCCATTCCTCTCGCTATAGTCCACAACCTCGGGCAACGGGATGGTGCGCACGGTCGCCATGA
>JAAMXY010000518.1:0-10413 GCA_019677205.1 Pinguiococcus pyrenoidosus | reverse complement strand
ATGGTGCATGGCAAGCTTTGCGAGGTTGCCGAAACCTTTCGACTGTACCTGATCTCGTCACTCTCGAGTCCCAACTTTTCCGCCGAGGACCAGGCAAGGACGACTCTGGTGGACTTCACTGTTACGCAGGCGATCTTGGAAGACCAGCTGCTCGGACGGGTTGTGGGCAAGGAGCAGGAGAGTTTGGAAAAGCAGTATCGACTCGGCGCAGAAGAGCTTTCCTTGCGCGCGAAGGAACTTCACGATCATGACCAGCTTCTCATGCAGCGCTTGAGCGCCTGTGAAGGAAGTCTCCTGGACAACAACGATCTCCTTGACTTCTTGACGGACGCCGAGATGAAGATTGCCGAGGTGAGGGACAGGCTGGCGGCAGCGAGGCAGATGGGCAAGAGTGTCCAAGAAAGACGAGAGCACTTCCGTACGGCGGCGACGCGCGGGGCACTCTTGTACTTCACCGCTGTGAAGATGGCGCACGTTAGTCATTTCTATCAGATCTCGATGGATCAGTTCCTCCTGGTGTTCGAGAACTCAATAGACTGCGCGGAGAAAGGCTTCGTCAACAGCAGACTTGACGGCATTTTGGACGAGATGACCTTTGCGGTGTGCCAGCACATCGCCCGGGCGCTCTATGAGAAGGACAAGCTGGCCTTCAAGCTGCTGGTGCTCCTGCAGATCCTTCGTACTGCTGGCAGAATTACGCAGGACGAAGCTGACGTCTTCCTTGTGGGCGGAGCTGTCCTGGGAACGACGCCCCTGGATCAGCGACCAGAATCCTTGTCCTGGTTGACCCACGAAGCATGGCTGGGCGTCTTGGCGTTAACGCAGAGCGTCCCGCTCTTCCGCAGCCTCCAAGACGATATGACGGCGACCCCTGCCGAGTGGCGCTCATGGTGGACCAGCGACGAGCCCGAGACGCTGCCGCCTCCCAGCTACGATGCCCGCATGGGAAACGACGCGGTCGGTGCATTTCATCGCGCTGTGCTCGTCCGATGTCTCCGAGAGGATAGGGCGGTCGCCGCGGCATCGATCCTTCTCGCCAGGGCGGAGGTGGTGGAAGCGAAGGGTGGCGTAGTCGTGCCATTGATGGGACCTCGCTATCGGCAGGCGGGCGGCGGGAGTCTAGAGGCTGCCGTTTCTCAGACGAGGAGCACGACGCCGATATTGCTGCTTCTCTCCACAGGGTCGGATCCGACGGAGACCGTGGAGAATCTGGCTCGCCTGCGCAAGAAAGTCGTTGCTGTTCTCAGCCTCGGCGACGGCTTGGGAGGAGCGGTCTCGAGAGCTCTCGAAGCCGCCGTTGCGAAGGGCTCGTGGCTTCTGCTGCAGAACTGCCATGTCGATGTCGCTTTCATGGAA
Organism: Pinguiococcus pyrenoidosus; assembly: GCA_019677205.1. Classification (NCBI taxonomy): domain Eukaryota; class Pinguiophyceae; order Pinguiochrysidales; family Pinguiochrysidaceae; genus Pinguiococcus; species Pinguiococcus pyrenoidosus. The sequence continues at coordinate 9,057 of JAAMXY010000518.1, read as the reverse complement.
GTCTTTGACGCTTTGCTGCGAGACTTTCTGAACGACGGCGCGCATGCGGACTTCCGACTCTTCCTCACTTCGAAGCCGCACCCGAGGTTCCCATCGACCTTGATACAGTCGTGCGTCAAGCTTGCGATGGAAGCTCCGCGGGGACTTCGCAGCAGCCTCCTGCATTCGTTCTCCAGCGTAATTGACCAGGACCGCCTCGACCGCATGGACTCCACAACGTGGAAGCGGCTGGTGTATGCTTTGAGCTTTCTGCATGGCCTCGCACAAGAACGGCGGAAGTTCTGCTCGCTGGGCTGGTGCGTCCCGTACGATTTCGACGACGGAGACCTTCAGGCGTGTCTCGCGCTGGTCGAACGGCAGCTGCTCTCTGGGAACCTCAACTGGGAGTCGCTGCACTACATGCTGGTTGAGGCGCAATATGGTGGAAAGATCGTGGATGCCTTTGACCAGCGACTCTTTGCCACTTACGTAGAGCAATGGTGCAACGCCAACAGCGCGTCAGACGGCTTCCAGTTTGCTGTGGCCACTGCGAACACGGAGGCCGGGAGCTACACTGCGCCGGTGTCGGAACGGATCGATGACTATCATCGAGCCATCCAGTTATTGCCTGAAGGAGCACGGCCGGCGCTGTTTGGCCTGGATCCCAGTGCAAAGTTTGCCGATCGTTCGGCAGATGCGGCATTCATGCTGGACGCAATGGTCAAAACGCAGTCCCACTTAGCTCCCGCGGAGCCACGAGACGATCGGGAAAAGGAGCTGGGAGAGAAGGTGGAACACCTTCGGGACACCTGTCCGCACGACCTGAGCGAGAAAGACATCCTCTCCGCCATCGACGCTCAAGGTGGCCTCAGTGCCCCTCTGACCGCGTTTCTATACCAGGAACTCCGGTCTCTCGTTTCTTTGCTGAGAAGCATCAAGACTTCGCTTTCGGACGTTCTGCGCGCCATGAGGGGTGAGATCTCGTGCCGAGATGAGATACGCGACTGCATGGAGGCGCTTGTCGAGGCGCGGATCCCACGCGAGTGGCTTGCATGCCCCGGTGAATGGGTCATCGCTGGCGCCAAGCTTTCCGCTTGGTGGTCGAAGCTGCGGCAGCGAGACCAGCAGCTGAGGGATTGGATGTCTCGCGGTCGACCCAGTAGCTTCTGGATGGCGGGCTTCTCGTATCCCAAGGGCTTCGTGACCGCCATGCAGCTGGAAGTTTGTAGGCGCAACGTCGGGTCACAGTGGAACTTGCACAATGTGCAGCTGTTTACCGAAGTGACCGAGTACGAGTCGGTCGAGAAGATCCGCGCGACGCCGAAGGAAGGCGCCTTTCTGCACGGGCTCTTCGTCGAGGGCGCAGATTGGAACATGGCGGAAGCAACTTTAGTGGAGAGCCAACCGAGGATGCTTCGCATAGCCTTCCCGATTGTCTATGCGACGGCAATGCCCAAGGATTCGTCGCGCTTGACGACCGGCAACTACGGACCGCACGGCGCCTACGTTGCGCCGCTGTACAGAAGCCGAGCTAGAGGGGACGAGAACCTCATCTTGACATTAAAGTTGGCCACCCGCACCCATGAGCCGTCGCACTGGATCCTCCGAGGCGTCGCGGTCATATGCGGCGCGGAATGGGAAGAGGGTCCGACTGGAGAAGGTGCAGGCCGAAAAGAGAGAGGGACAGAGAAAGAGAAATGAGAGAGCCAAAAGTCGAGGAGACAGAGCATGACAATGAACGAGATATGACTTGGAAACCCGTTCCCTTGAGATCAGAGATTGGCTCAGCGCTGAAGAAGCAGATCCACGTTCACTTGTCATCATCATGGACTTCGCCACGACGACGCACCGCCGCCTGTTTCGCTCTCAATCGTGAAGAGCCTGGAGGAAAAAAACCAAAAACCTCGTCGTCCTGGTGAAGCGCAAACTTTGCAACTGATCCTCAAGGACGATGCGGAGACGGGAGGTGAAGTCTCAGGCCTTTCATTTCATGCATCAAACAAAGGACGAGGGATGGGGGAAAAATTATCACGCGGTAGGAGTACCGAATTGGTACTACTATCAAGCGAGAATCTTGTGGACGATCCTCAACGCCGCAGCGTTTGTCCCGAAAGCTCGCGAAAGGCGCTTCTAACTTGTGCTGTCAGCAGCTGGCTGGGGGTCGTAGGCAATGGCGGCATACATTGAGCAGGAGGGCGATCCTGACGAAGAGCTCTTTGATCTCTGTGCGGCGTTTCTTCGCCAGACTCAGGTCCGAACGCCAATCCTCTCGCAAGCTCCCGTCGCAGGACTTCGCTCAGCGCCTGTTTGACTTGCCAAACAGATCCGCGATACTGATGAGAAACTGAGCATCTACGGGCTTTACAAGCAAGTCACCGTGGGCGACGTGAACACCTCTCGACCAGGCTTCTTCGACTTCGCGGGGCAGGCAAAGTGGTACCTCCGGGCTTGAACCCAACCCACCCCCCGCCCACGGCAGGTCTTGGTACTCACCCAGCTCCTCCTAGGGATGCTTGGAATGCGTGCAAGGGGAAATCGGAGGACGAGGCACGCACAGAGTATATTCAGCTGGTTCTCAAGCAGCACGGGGAGGCTTTCCAAGCGTTTTGCGAAGCGGGAGGGCCCTCGGAAGCCCCATCGGGTCAGGAGGGGGATGGCGGCACCGGCGCTGGCGCCTTGTCCATGGGCTTGTCCGTGAGCACACTAGGGGGCTCAGCGGTGGCTACAACAGTGGCAGAGGCAAGCGAAGAGAGCGCAGGCGCACTGATGACGGAAGAGGAGTTCGACGGTCTGGCGGGCAGCGCCGCAAAGGGGGATCTTCCCGGGGTTCGCAAGCTCCTGGGGGAGGGCGCACCATTGGAGTCGAAGGATCAAGTCGGCAGGACGGCGCTGCATTGGGCCGTCGAAGCGGGGCATAAGGAGGTTGTCGACGAGCTTGTCCTCGCCGGGGCCGACGTGAACGCTGCGGACACTGACGGGTCGACGCCCCTCCACATCGCATGTCTCTGCGACCACGTGGAGATTGTGAAGGCGCTGCTGGCGGCGGGAGCAGACAGGACGATCCAAGATAGCGAAGGAGACACCCCCTTGTCGATCGGTTTGGACGCCGGCGCGGCGGAGCTCCGGGCACTCTTTGCCGCGGCGGAGCAGGACTGCAAAGAAGGAACTTAGAGCACGCTTTGATTGACTATACAGCTAAGCAACTCTCCCTATCTGACATTCACGTAAAGCTACGAAACGATACAGCGGGCATAGATCTTGTCAAGGAATCCTATGTCATCGCGCGCGGCTGTGTCGCGATCGTCTCGGACGTGGTGGCCCGTCTTGACGAAGCGCTCCAATCTCATGACAGTTCCTTCATTCTCTACTTTGCTGATGTCTCGCTTGCCGCGCGCCGACTTGAGGTAGATCCGCAAACGCTCTAGCTCACGCTTCGTCACCTCCGCCTTCTCCTGCTCAAACTCCTCGTCCGTCATGTTGGGCCGGGCCGCAAAGTGCGAGGGGCGCGTCCACGCATTTACGAGGAGAAACAGCCGGAATAGGACGTAGCAGATGTCCGACCAGAAGAGAATCAGCAGGGCTACCGCAATCCCAACCTCAACGTCGCCCAGGCTGGATGCGATGAGCAGGACGGCGACGAAGCGCAGACCCTCCCGAAGCAGGTCCCTCAGCTTCCCCGGCCTGTGTACTGCGGAGACCTGTCCGTTGGAGTCTACGAGGATCTCGGTCGGCTTCGACAGGCCATACGTCCCGTTGCTCTGTGGCGCTTGGAACTCGTTCATCTCCTCTATGAGCTCAAGGTCACTCTCTGAATACATCGCACCCCACCCGTTGAAGTGCACCATCATGACGGCCACCACCGAGAAGGCCACGAAGTAAGCCTTCCCCACCCAGGTATACCCGAAAAGGCCGCTCTTCCAAAATTGCAGCATCAGCGCGAAGAAGGCGGAGAAGATCGGGACCACCACTGTGTTGACATAGACCGAGCCGGCGGCCACGAGGACGGCAACGCTGCGCGTGAACGCTCTTCCGTACGGAAGCGTCTCGATCTTCATCGTCCCATATCTGGTCAGCACGACCACCGCGATCAGCGCTGCCACCGCCACGCCGAGAGCGGCGGCGAGAGCGTAGTGGAAGGCCCGGGAGTTGCTCAACGGCCGAGCTCCCAGCAGCAGAAAGCCGCCCACCACGAGCCGCGCGGCTGGATGGGGCACGCGCAACGGCAAGACTCCGCTGAGGGAGCTGTTCTCGGAGACGAAGTCTCCGAGCAGGATCTTCGGGGCCTCCTCCGTGTCGATTCTCACTTTCGCGCCGGGCGGGGCATGCAGACAGGTCCCCGGCGTCAATCCCGTGCGAATCTGGCAGTGCAGGTACGCCCTCGACTGCTCGCACTCCTTCTCCACCCCCATGAGCACGGCCCAGGGATCCTTCCACGGGTGCACACCACACCGCTGCCCGTAGGACTTGTCCTCCGGCGACATCTCGACGCAGGCGCAGAGCCGCTCGTGGATTCCGCCCGCTCCCAGTGGATCCAGGACGGTGTTGAGCATCCCCAGCGCCGCGCAGAGCGCCGCATGCGAGCGCCAAGGCTCCGCCGAGAACTTGAGCGCTGCCGCATCGTCTTTGGCGATGGACACGTTGAAGCGCGCGTTCTTCCACAGCACGTGGAAGGCCAGGCGCGGCTCAAACAGCCGCTTGAGCGCCGCGACGACGCCCGTATCCGTCTCGTTCCAGTTGTCCATGCCGTCCGTCACGACGCGCAGGCCCAGCTTGTCCACCATGTGATCCACCACATCTCCGACCCGCACTTCCTTGTCCGCGTAGCTCAGCTGCCCCACGCAGCGGTGGACGCCCTTCGGACCTCGCGCAGCCGCTGCGGGGCCATAGCACAGCGCCAGCAACCAGACAGCCGTCGCTGGCACAAAGCAGGCGCGCATCCTCGCGGATCGCTCGCAACCGGAGGCACTGTCAAAGCGGCCGACGAGACGGAGGGCTTCGGCGGCGGCGGAGGCGCAAGGCGCGCAACTTGAAATCCCGGCGACTGCGCGGCGCTTCCATTGGTCTTGTTGCGTCGGGCGGCGTGAACGTTGGGAAGGACGTTGGCCCTTTGGCGCGCGGGATTGGCGTAGCAGCTTGACATTCAACTTCTTCTCTCTTATGAGGCTATTTCAGGGCCCCAGCGAATCACAACGAAAACGAAAAGGAATCGTGCCAATGCGCCCGCCTGTAAGCGGACGCCGCTTGTGCGCCCGCATGAAATGGGCCAACGCGGACGGGAAGAGGAGGCGCCTTCGGCGTGCCACCAGCGCGTGGAATGGCAGGCTTGGGCCGCATGGCCCTCTCTGGCTGCCTTTTGGCTATAGTGGTGGGGTGGGTGGGGACTGGGACGCAGTGGAACGCTGCGGTGTGGCTCGTTTCCCAGCTCGCAAGGTTGCAATCCGACCCTACACCACGACTTTTCGCTGTGAAGACTTCCACTGAGCGGCTGTCGGTTGGCTCGTAGGTCCGTGGATCCCCTGGGCGTCCTGTCGTCGTGGTGTCGGGAGCAAGAGCGGCACACGTGGGAGCGATGGGAGGCGAACCCGGAGGCCAAAGAGATCCGCGAGCAAGAACTTCCCGCCCTGCCTCCGCCGACGCTGCGTTGGGGAGACGCCGCCTTCCCAGCGACCTTGGATCTCAGCAGGCCCTTTGTGGTCAAGGGATTCCTGGCGGACGTGGACCTTCGAAACTGGTCGGTGGAGGCGCTGCAGCAAGAACCGGTTGCCAGCCTGGTCGTGGACTACTTCCGGGATGCGAGGCGCTTCAACACGGTCACGGATGCCCGCGCCCCGTTGCGCGACATCATTGCCAACATCACTAGGGGCGGTCCGGAGAAGATTGGCACGGAAGCGGTCTTTCGCCGCTTTCCAGAGCTGCTGGAGCGCAGTCACGTGCAAGATCGGCTCCATCAGGTGTTCGGCAGCGGCTGGTTCGAAGCTGAGCGCATCGGGCTCCTGCTCACGATGCCCATCTTCTTGGCAAAGGGCGCCCGCCTCACGGATCCCATGGCCTCGTCGAGGACCGACTTGCATTCGGAGCCCATCTGTAACGTCGCGCTGCAAGTGGAAGGCCGGCGCCGCTGGACGCTCTTCGATGCCGAGCACTCGGCCGCCATGCGTCCGTCCATAGCCCCAGATGGCCGCGCGTATGTGATGTCCAGACACCATCCTGCCTCAGCGGCCCTGTCGCGAATACCTCGGTATGAGTTCGTGCTCGAAGCGGGCGACGTGGCTTGGATTCCCGCGTGGACATGGCACCGCGTGGATTATCTTGAGGATGAGGTGGCGCTTGGGGTCAGCTTCTTCCACTTCCGCGTGGGGCATTTCTTGCGCAACAGTCCCCTGTTCGCCATGGCCATCGTGCCAAACCTCTTTAAGGAATTGCTCGGGATTAAGACCAAGTAGCAATGGCTTTGTTTCCTCCTTCGGGGCGGTTGGGTGCCGACAATCCATGTCACACACCTCTCGTCCATCTCTCCTCAGAGGAGCCAGCCCTTTCCATGATGACCCATCTCCTCAAGGCCCAAGACGGACTTCAAGGAGCATGCCGCCCTCAGCGGCCTGGAAAGCAGCTGAGCGCGCAATGGAGGCGAGGCCTTCTCACCGTCCGCCGCCTCGACGGCCTCGCCTCTGTCCCGTATCCTGTCTGTCTGCAGGCCGTTTGGCCAGATGGCGCCAAGAGGGCCTCTCTAGCTGACTTCAGCCTCCGTGCCGCGCCTCGTGCCCCGCCGATGGCCAATGGCTATCGGTGTCGGGCGTGGACTCTGTGGAGTCTGAGTTGCGGCATCCTCAGCCATCGAGACGCCCTCGCTTTCGCCAGGTGGCCAGCGAGAACCATGGTCCTCCGCGCCAGCAAGCGCCAGCGGGTGGACAGTGCTTTCGCAGTCAGGGCTGCTGAAGGCCCTTTGCACATGCCCCCGCCGTCAGCCTTTGAGGATCTGCAAGTGGCGCCCGAGGAGCTCCGCATCAACGACGTGTTGCCCACTGGGCAGGTCTTCCACTGGCGCCCGCTGCCCGCCACAGCTGCCGTCGACAAGTCCGCTGCCGAGGATGCGGGGGCAAAAGGCTCCGAAGTAGTCGATGCCTGGATTGGCGTGGTCGATCTTGATGTCTTCGTGCTCAAGGAGACACCGGAGACCACTTTGGCCGCCTGCCTGACATCCGCCGATACCGCGCGGTGGCGGAGGAAGCTGCGAGACTACCTCAATCTCGAGAAGGGGCGCCTGCGGGAGCTGTACGCTCTCTGGAGCAGTGTGGATGATCGCCTCGCCGCCGTGGCGGCATGTCTTCCTGGTATTCGTGTGCTGCGGCAGGATCCGCTCGAATGCCTCCTCAGCTTCATTTGCTCCAGCAACAACAACATCGCCCGAATCCAACTGATGCTCGGGGTAAGCCTGTCCGCCAAGCGAAGGGCTGCGCCCTTCGTCGCTCCACCTTGAGCAGTGGAGCAATGGTTGACGAGCTCTTCAACACGCCCACTCGTCTTGTTTGCAGAGGCTCCGCGAGGAGTGCGGCACCCGGCTCGGCACCTTCATGCTGCCGGATGGGAACGAGGTTGAAATGCACTCGTTTCCGACCGTGCAGCAGATGTCCAAGCTCACGGAGCAGCGTCTGCGGGAGATGGGCTTCGGCTATCGTGCGAAGTACATCGTTGGAACAGTGGTAAGTCTGCCCGAAGCTCGAGGCTCCAGTCTCGCAATGGGAAGGGACGCCCAGGCTGAACGACTCAAAGCTGCTGCTTCGTCCGCCCACCAGCAAATGCTGTCAGAACAGGGAGGGACCGAGCATCTCACGAGGCTGCGCAGTATGCCGCGGCCTGAAGTAAAGTCTCAGCTGCTGGAGTATCCCGGCGTCGGCCCGAAAGTTGCCGACTGTGTGGCGCTGTTCTGTCTGGACCAAACGGACTGCATTCCTGGTACGTCTCCTTTTCCGAAGCAGGAGCAGGAGCGGGAGCAGGAGCAGGAGCGGGTGCAGGAGCAGGAGTAGGAAGGCAAAGAGGAGCAGATCACGCAGTCTCATCTCATCATCTCTGACAATTGTCGCAACGGGCAGTGGACACTCATGTGTGGCGAATTGCGACGCGCGACTACGATGACGATGATCGGCTCAAGTCGGCCAACAGCTTGACGCCCAAGATCTACGAGCTGGTTGGCGACAAGTTCAGGGATCGCTTTGGCCAGCATGCCGGCTGGGCTCACTCCCTTCTCTTCACTGCCGAGCTCCCCAGGCTTCGCGAGCGTCTCCCGGCGCATCTCGTGGACGAGCAGCTTGCGTTCAAGGAGGAGGAAAAGCAGCGCAAAGAGCAGGACCAAGAGAGGCGCCGCCTTGCCCGGGAAGAGAAAGCGGCCAAGAACCTGGAGAGATAGGGCAATGGATCGGGTGCTGCGCGTGATAAGTGGCGAGTATGGCTTCCTCTTCGCGGACGGCATGGCAAACGAGACAAATGCCGACGGGACGGCGGTGGGGTGGCGTGCGTGGTCTGAGTCGCACTCGCAACGAGCATTGCGAAGGAGAGCTTCCATAGTTCACCAACGGAAAGCAAAAAGAAAAGTGGAATGCAGGAGCGCGACACTACATTGCGAACTAGCGACAGCACTGCATGAAAGCTGTGACATGCAGCTCCTCCGTGGGCTTCACCCAAACCGATTCAACTGCAGCAGGGAAGCAACGGTCTGGTAATCCGCGTGGGAGTGTGTGCGACACCTTGGAATGCAAAGGAGCAATAGCGGCAACGGACGCTGAGGACTCGCTTCCACGAGGCACGGCCTCTTTGCACGTCGGCCGGAGCAGCATCGTGTGCTCGAACCGCGCCGTAAAGCCGCCGCGAACGTCACACAGGGGCGGAAGCGCGGGAGCCAGTCCGGCTTCGGTCAGGGTCTTCAGGGCACCGCGGTGCTCCTCCTGCTCCCCCCCCGCTCACCGTGGGAGACCCGTCGTCGTCGCGCTCCAACCAACGGCGGCATCGATGGCTCAAAGAAGAAAGGGTGTTGATATAGGAAACCTCGACGATCGTGATCGAGAGAACTTGCCAGGGAAACCC